>CP139501.1:288194700-288390965 GCA_021014915.2 Artemisia tridentata subsp. tridentata
TGAAATGAAAGAAAGAGATGGAAAGATCAAACCACAACACGGAGATTTATAGTGGTTCGGCTACAAGGTCACCTTTCTTGCCCTACTTCACTCCTCGAGTCACCTACTCGAGAGTTTTCTTCACTATGTCAACAAACTCCCTTATGGCGGAGAAAACCTTACACAACTTTAGCTTACACCGGCTTAACGACACAAAGCTAGATGTCGAGTTCTAATCGTAGCTAGAACCAATCTCACAACTTATACACAACTTCTACACAACTTAATCACGACTTCTTCACGACGGCTCACGACTTCTTCACGACTTCTTTTTCACGACTACTTCACGACTACTTCTTCACGACTACTTCACGACTACTTCACAACTACTTCTACACTACTTCTTTACAACACAACTAGTTACTTACACTTAGATCTACTTATCACAACTATACACCACTTTACACAACTACAATGATGATATGAGTTAAGCTATAATACTTCTTCTCTAGTTGAAGGAGTATTCTTCTTTTGCACTTTGATGGTGAAAGCTTGGATCACTTAGAAACCAATGCTTAAGATAATATGATCAAAGGGTTTTTGGAAAGGATTTACAAGATTTAAAACAGAATGATTGGGTGTGCAAAAGGTAAGTAAAAATCCAGGGGAAGGCTGGTATTTATAGGAGAAAAATCTGGACAGCTGGAGCCTACTGGAGCGTGGCTGGCCCCCTTAAATAGGGGGCGGTCCCCTTAATTTTAAGGGGGCCGCCTAGTATAATTAAGGGGGCCGCCCCTCCCTAGCCGTTGCCCAGTTTTGTCTTTTTGTGAGGAAGATTTTTCTGGAACATTTTTACTGATTTTGGTTGAAAATTTGAATTCATATATTTATAATGAATTAAACCTTTTTATTTATTACCAAAAATGTTTTTCTAAAAGATATAAAATGTTTTTGACATTTTATAAAAAATCTAGTGTTTAATAAAATGTTCCTTTGATCATACAATGCATTAAACATTAGTTCATTCATACCTTAAGTGATTTGAGTTGTAGAAATAGATATTTACAACTAAATACTTGTTTACGTCATAATTTTCCGATTAATGATCTTACATTTTGTGATTATCAAAACGTAGAGATATCGAAAAATATTAATAACGTGTTTAGGCATTATTTATATCAACATAACTCGTTCTTCCAACTCGAAATCCTAATGGTTCGCCACTTAGGGAAACCTAATTCCAATGATTTGCGTTATGTACCGACTTAATTTTTCTATCGTTCTTTGGTCGCTTGTAACTGATTCTTGATCTGTACGATTTCCTCTGTTGTTTCACGAATAATTCCTAGACTAGTGAGTTGGGCTTTTCCGATTTCGGCCTGACAATAGGTGATTGGTACCTCGACCATAGGGTGCCTCAAAGGGTGCAGTTTTTATACTCGCGTGATGACTATTGTTGAAAGTGAATTCTGTCAATGTCAAAAGATTACCCTAAACAATTCAAAGTTGATCATACGGCGCTGAGCATGTCCTATAGTGTTTGGATAGTTCTCTTACTATGTTCATTGGTCTGAGGATGGTAGATCATGCTTATATATAATTGGGTAAAAATAATCTTAAAGGGATTGCCAGAAGTTTGAGGTGTATCGATTACATTTTATTAGGAGTATTTGAAATTGGTACAACATGTCTCGTGACTAATTGTACAATGAATAGTTTGTCAGAAAGGGCGTTATCGGAAGGATAAAGTTATGGTAACGGTTTTGATTCCTCGTGTTTTGCTCTAACTAATGCTTCGATATGAGTCTTTCTTCGACTAAGGTGTTTAGCCTTCAATACTAAGATTTTACTGTTTGATAGAGTTTCTCCAGATTTCCTTCATCAAAATTTTCCATGCTACTGTTTGTTAATCACAAGATCCTAAATGTATGAAGTGTTTTAGTACAGTGGTTGATTTTCAAAATTTGACTCGATATGGAGTGTTTTGTATGAAATCTTCTCTGAATAAATGAATTTACAAGTTTGAACAAATGACTTTTTGGGTACTCTCTTTCTTGATGATTCAAAATTTAATAGTTATGCAAGATTGGATTGTTTTCTAATATGAACCAAGGTTTTATAGATGGGTTTTTAACATGATGTGAATAGGAATGTTTAGCAAAGATTTGATGTTATACATTTTTTAACGTACGATAGTTTTGTTAAAGGTTGACCAAAAGGGATTCACTCGTCTAAATAGGTACTTGAGTAAAATATTTTCCTACAAGGTATATGATTTGTATAGACGCATTTTAAAGAAAATCCATTTGAATTGAAAGCATAAAAAATGATGAAATATTCGGGTAGGTATGTCTACATGAATGCTTAGATGTCTAACGTTTTGTTTATGGTGTCGGATAATGCCTATTGGTTAATATTAGGTAAGTCTTACAGGTATGAGTATTCAACTTACTTGGTTATTTCTAAAATGGATCATGACTTAGGTTTGTTATCTTACTTGGTCTAACTAGTACTTCTGAAATGATAGGATTGGGCGACTATGCCAGAGATAGTGGTTTGGATTGCCTCGTGAGATCTTAAGGTTTTCGTTGCATTATGATTCAACTTACTGTTTATTGCTAGTCCTTGTTTGTAGTTCCGTAATCCTTTCATTGTTTTCTTATGTCATGGAATCCTCCTCGTAGGTGGAAAGTCTTTCCTAGAAAGGTCAATGGTAAAAATCCAACTTAACGGCTGAGTGAGTGATAAGTGGTGTAGGTATCTAGAGAGGGTTTAACAAAAGGGATGTTTATGAACAATTTATTTGGTTACAAAGCTTTGCTTTTTGATGTTTTGAATGAAGATTGTTTTAAAATTTTGAAAAGATGATTGTTTCCTTCATGGCATAATCCTTCCTGAATTAGACATAGGTGATCAGGCTATGTATAATTGAGGACTAATGATGCGATACTCGGTTTTGTCAAAGTAGTACTATGTTTTTCAAAAGTTTTAGATGGTGTTCAACGTGTTGTTTTGTAAAGTGGTAGCCTAATTTTTTATTTTTTATTTTTTTTAACAAAAAAACGGTTTGTATAATATGGTAGTAAATAGTTGGTAGAATGACAGAAAATCAATTTATGAGGTGGTAGTAATATATCTTGTTTTAAAATTCTGCGAAATAATTTCCTAAGATGGTAGTAAAATAGCTTGAAGTAAAATTATGTGAAACAGTTTTATAAAGTGGTAGTAAAATATCTTGTAATAAAATTTGTTGAATAGGTTATAGGATGTGTGGGAGAATCTTACGGAATGGTAATAGTCTATAGTCAAAGATGAAGTTTGCCTAATCCCTAATAGGCTAGCGGTAGGTCGTTGCGAAATGGTTAGGAATAAGGTAAATGGAATAGAAAATGTAATAGACGAAGGTTGCGAGTATCGTGGATATAATAAAAGATAGAGATTACATTAGATAAAAAGGTACTTGTTACAACTAGGTTACGCTAACTTCCTAAGGTGAAGTACAACAGGAAAATACAACCCTAGAGGGTTTAGAATTCGGTTTCATTATACAAGCAGAAACATTTCCTTAAACATTATCCTTGCTCGTAACATCGACAGGATCCTGGAAAACTTCTCCTCCTATTAATGCGTATGCTCCTCCACTAGTTCTTCCTCCATTTTGATTTCTCAGCTCTGGGCATTCACTCTTGAAGTGTCCAATTACTCCACACTTATGGCAAGTTATCGTGACTTTCCGATCCATTATGAGGGTGGGAGCCTTGCAATCCCTGGCTTTGTGTCCGACCTTTTGGCAGTTCCCACATTGAGCGGGGCAAGGTCCATTGTGGTGAAACCGACACTTATTGCACTTGGGTAAAGTCCCTGCATATCCCTTCTTTTCACTTGGCCCAGCAGCACAGGCTTTCACCACTTCTTGTCTCTTAGGTGGTTGTTGTGCAACATTTTCACCTTGCCTGTTGTTGTTGTTGTTGTTGTTGTTCCTTTTTTGTTTGTTGTCATTATTGTTTCCTACGACCTTGGTGTGAGCTATGTGTTCCCCTGCCTCGAGCGCCATACGGATAGCTTTAGGCATGGTATCGGGTTCTAATGAGGCGACCAATATACGAATTTCAGGGGAGAGTCCCCCGATATACCTCTCAAGTTTCTTGCATTCGGGTTCATCCATTGCAGGGCATAGCCGTGCTAATTCATAAAAACGATCAGTGTATTTGGCAACATCATCTCCTACCATGGTAAAGTCCAGGATTTCCTGTTCCATTGCTCGTAATTCGCTCCTTGAACAATATTCTAAAATCATCATCCTTCTTAGTTTCTCCCAAGAGATTGAGTAAGCAACATCGACCCTTACTATCTGAACATGTTTAGTCCACCATACCTGGGCACGATCTCGAAAAGTGCAAGTGTCGAACTTAACTTTGTCTTCCTTGTGGTAGTTATCACCTCGAAATATTGTTTCTACTTCTTCGAACCATTTGCAAAGTCCCCTCGCGCCTTCCGTTCCACTAATGGTGTGGGGATCGCAATCCATAAATTCCTCGTGAGTAAGATTTTTGGCGAGGGCTGTGGCTATGCTCTTGGCAATGATTTGCTCAACAGTGGCTTGTGACATGGCTGGAGCGGCTTGCTTCGACATAACTTTTCAAAATCATAAGAGACCATGAGAATTTATAAGTAGTAAGGATCATCACACTCACATATACGCAACCATGACATGTATAAATGAAGTGAAATCACAACAAGATGCATCCACGAAAATATCATAAATATAGTCATCACACACATGAATATATAAAATAAAAATTTCAGCCTGCATAGACCGATATCAAGCATAGCACAACCATATCCATATAGTAGAGTCAATACTTGGTAAATTCGTTGTACAACAACCAAAATACTACAAGTTTCTTTGAACTATGCCACACATCCCGTGGCTAGGATAATAGTAAAAGCTAGTAAAAATATAAGTCTGATCTAGAGTCTTCCTGGTGCTCCTCTAAGTGAATCCTGGGTTGTGGCATCTTGGGGTTGTGATGAGTTCTGATGTGGGGCCTGGAGTTGTGCATCGATCATATCCGAGATAGTATAGATCCCAAACCATTCTTGAGGAATCTGCTGATGTTCCTATTGACTTGGTGATCTTGGTACTATCCACAGAGTGTCATCTAATTCCTGATATGTGGGAATGGAAAAGGGGAATGACAATGGTGATAGTGGGAAGGTAGGGGCAGTCTTCTGAATCTCAAAAGTCTCAGTGTCATATCTGGTAGTCTCTTCTAGGTCTGTCTCAGGTGATGCTAATACCTCAAATAGGTGAAAGTTATCATTTAACGATGGTGAGTGATATGGGGATGTCGAGGCATAGGAAGGTAAGAGTAGTGATGCAGGTGCATTAGTGGATGAAAAAGCGTCCTCGATATCCGAGTCCAATGAAATGATGATAGGGTGGTTGGGTGAAGACATGTTGCTGTAACCAGGTCAATATAAATATATATAAGTATAAGTAACTCGTATAAAGTAAGTAAATAAAATCATGTATAGTAATCGTACACACATCATGATGTTGTGAAGTGTCGTGACCTAGTGGTTATAGTCTAGGGTCAATGATGCATCCTAGTTCTCTATAACCTTGGCTCTGGTACCAATCTGTCACACCCCCAAAATCTGGATTGCAGCGGAATAGAATATCGGGGGCGTGATGTTCATCGATAACAAAGTAAAAAGAAATAAAGAATGACCTCTAAGTGAGTCTTTTTAAAACAAGCGTTTGATTTAAATATAACGTTTTACAAAACATAAATATCAGAGTTCACCATCAAAATGTAAGATTTTAATACATAATCAAACGCTTAAGTAATGCAAAGAAAATCTTCATCATGATGTGCTTCCAAAATGTGACTCTAGAGTGCTCCATACATAGGTGCTTATTATCGTCTAGTTACCTGAGAATACACGCTAAAAAGGTCAATAAAATTGTTGGTGAGTTCATAGGTTTAAGTAAATAAGTGTGGACCACAAGATTTTAATAGCAAAACAATCACAATAAATATAACGTCATAGCCAAAAATATAATATACAGTGCCCTAAGCTCATGACCCCGAAGCTCGACGAAATAGTATGCAATCAAGCATAATAATAATAAATGCCCCAAATAAGTGTTTGCCAGACACTCGGAAATAATCCGAATGATATGCGTCCGTTTGACAGGTTGGCGCGACCAACTCGGACGGGGTGTCAACCCAAATAGATCTATTCATAACATCCGCGCTCAGTCGCAAGTAATTAACGATTCATGATTCAAGGGGACTTTAATGGCAATGTGGTAACTTAGGCAAAGTAACGGTTTTAATACTTGTGTCCAAAAATATAAGCAATGTATTCCCACCCCGAGGGTTTTAAAATAAGATACAAATAATGTAAAAACCGGGGCTATGAAACTCACCTCAATAAAACAAATCTCGGTTGGTAATTTGGTAATGGTGAACAAAGGTCCGATAACTCTAACCATGACCTAAATAATTCATATGTCTTAGGTTTGAAAACAAGGTCGTGCACGCAAGTTCATACGCTATTTTATCACTTGTACATGTTTGTTGCAATATTTATCATCAAAAATGTAGTTGCGTCAATGTGTCCATTAATTAAGCAAAATCACCCTTTTTAGAAAACGTTTTTTGTTAATCTCGTGATTAAACTATAGTCGTCTTATTAATGAATATTTTTGAAAACCTCTAACGCGCCTAACAAGTATACATAACGTTCTACCATTTTTGTTTACGTCGTTTTAGCTAAAACCGACTCTAAAGGGTCCAAAATTCACATTTTAATGTTCCATCAGCTTTCTAATAGCCAAAATAATAAGCTGTCGAAAGTTATATGTCGTCGTAACTTCTTTAGGCCATAATTTTCTCGTCGTAGCTCCGTTTCTTAATTTTTATATATCCTCGGGTTCGTGTTTAAGTATACTAACATGTTTTTAGTGTCTCGGCTAGTCAAGTTAACTTTTAACATCAGTTTTTACCACTCAAAAATTCCCAACAGCATCTATATTTTTCAGAAAATTCATTTCCGTCGCATAACTTAAAACTAACGTATCTTCTTCGTTATAAGTCCGTTTTAACTCATTCAAGCGACTACGTTTTCGTTATAAAGTATATTTTATATATTTCTAGCCTAATCTTGTCACCAAGCTACTGAGTTTTCTGTGGAAGGTCGAATGGGACAGCTTCCTTCCTAAAAGTGTCAAAACACTTTTCCTAGCCTTCTAGTTATCAAAAACCGCTTAACAACAACTCCCAAACTAATCCTAGATCTTCCACCAATTTCTCAACATGTCAATAGTGATTTAACAATAAACCTTAGCAATATTTAAAGGTTCAATTTCTCATGAATTTAAATGACCATCAAGACTAGTTAAGATCACAAGTTCACTAGTTTATATATATATGGTGTTTTTATCTTCACTTTCTTGTTGAAATTTATAACCGACTAGTTTATTTATGATAAAATTTTGTTTAAGACATAGCCATTAGTTAAAAGGTTATTGTGGTTATAAGGTTTTATTAACATGTACAAAGTGATAAATAAGTATATGTAACTTGAACTAGCATAATGATATGAAGAGTATGAAACTTATCAATATGAAGTTTACTTACTTAGGAAGATTAATGTGATGAGAAGGCAATATACTTGATTAACCCAAGATTAGTGCTTCTAAAACCCTTACTAGTATATCCTAATGATACTTGAATTAGCCACACAAGTTCTTTTCTTCCCTTGCTCCTTTGGTTGGATCGAATGGATGAGTAAATGAGTGTGTGATATCTTTTTCTTCTTTTTTACTTCTAACTAGCCACTAAGGATGTGTATGTACATATATATACTAGGAGGCTTTCAAACTAGTAATAGTGAGTCAAAAGAAATATCTTGGCTAGGTGATCATGGTTGGGCCGATTGGGGTCTAGGGGGGGGAACAATTTGGTGGTCAAGCCACCAAAGCTTAGTCTTGACACCTCCATGTTTCATGGATTGTTGGTGGTAATTAATGGTAGTATTATTTGTCTAGTATTTATTATAGAACATGGGGGGAGGGGGGGTTGGGAGGGGCGGCACATGGAGGATTTTTGGAGTAGAAGAGTTAATTTGGTACAAAAGTGTATATATTGTATGTATTGGGTATTAAAAATAGGTATTGGTTATCGGTTTGGGGATTAACGTAAGTTATACGTAATTAAACGTAAGGAATAAAGAAATTACATTAAGTGTAAGGAAATATTTTTGGAATTTTGGTAATAATTTAGGAAGTATAAAAAAATGCGTTAGAAATAATCGTTAGGAGTAATGGGTATATCGGGTGTTAAATTTAAATTGCGAATAGCGTTTGTTAAATTAACAATCGTAAGTAAATAAAGAAAATAAAATTGTTTTAGGGTTTAAAATTTTGAACCGGAGTTGGAGCAAGGTGTTGGAATGTTGTGGACTAAATATATCCTAAGTCCTAGTGCACTTGAAAGATTTTCTAAATTTCACGTTGATTCAAGTAAAAAGTTATTCGTAAATTGTTTTCAAATAATTGTCAAGATAAGTAATTTGAGTTTATTGAATATTATTGACATGTAAAATAGCGGGTTGTCATAGTAGTAGAGATTGGTATTGATTGAGCAACCATGTGACTTAGGGGCCGTTTCTTTTTTCCTTATGGGAAGGATTTGGGCCCACTAAATATTTAATATTGTTACTTTTATATGTGGGGTCCATTCATTTTCCTTTAATCGGTCTTAATCAACAAATAATGAAAGTGGATGCCCTCCCCTACTAGAGGCAATAACAGATAAGGGCCCACATGGACCCACCAATATTTATAATCCTCTTAATGTGGAAAAAAAAAAAAAAAAAAAACAAGGCCTTAATCTCGTTTTGAAACGGAAAGTAAAATAGTAAAACATTTCATTTAAGCATTTATGTTTAGAGAGTATTATAGTGTTAGGAACATGTTTTAAATATTTACAAGTCTTGTTCATTTATAATGTTGTACGTTTATTAGGACTATATTGTTTGTAATTTTGGACCGGTCCATTAGTAGTCCATGGACCGGTCACATGAGTTAAAATATTAGTCACATGCGAAGGGAATATTCTTAGAATGATTTCCCCTCCCATTGCCTATAAATACAAGGCAAGGGATACATTTTCATGGTTGGTTTTCTATTGTAAGTGCGGAAGCTCTGCTAGTGTGTGAATCGAATTTAGTGAAAACCTTCCATCTTATTCTTCTCATCTTATTTCTCTTATTTAGCTTTATCGTTATTAGCTTATTACATTTCCATACGTAGCTTATATCTAAGTTAAGTAGTAGATCGTGTGTTGTTTAAGTCATTAAACGAGTGTGTTGTTGAGATTATTATCGTGACCTACAAGTGGTATCATACGCCAAAGGTAGTTAAGTGTCGTGTTTTAAGAAGTAGATCTAATCGTATTTACATTTGGTTTTTAAAGTTTACGTAAGTTTTTGTAGTTCGTTTGTGTCAAAAGTGTGAAAAAAAGTGAGTTTTGCAAATCGTTGTTTAAATCCTTTTCATTAAATCTTCGTTTTTTTTTTCAAGATTAACGTGGTAAAATTTGGTGCAAATTCGTTGTTTTAATCGTTAATAATCATTAGATTTACGTTTTTCATCATCCTACAACGTTCTGGGTTGAAATTCGAAGAAGAAGGGTTTCTCGCAATTGGTCTGCAACAATTCAAGGGTTTCTCGCATTTGGTAACAAGGGTTTCTCGGAATTGCTAGTTTAAGGGTTTCTCGCAATTGGACTGATTTAAGGATTTCTCGCAATTCATCGGATTCTTCGGATTTGGTACTCGGTGTTTCCTTCTTTGTAAAAGATTGTGAAACTACCTCGACTCGGAATTATTCTCATCTTTTGTATAAAAGTTTGAGAACGTGATCGAAATTGTAATTTTGAAAAATCTTTCGAAATTGCTTGATCTTTCGCAATTCAGAGTTATCTCTCACAATTGCTAAGTTCTATCGCAATTGACATTGTTTCTCGCAATTACAATTTTCTATCGCATTTGGAGAAATCTCTCGGAATTACTCAAGTCTCTCGCAATTGGACAACCTCTATCGCAATTCAGAATCTCTCGCAATTCAAACAGTGTTTCTCGCAATTGGACTAAGAACATTAAGTAAACTTACAAATCAAACATCATAACTCTTAAAACACATCTTAATTATCTAAAGATCCAACAAAATGTCTCAACCACCTCATTTCAATTACTACTACCAGCTACAGCAACATCCACAACAACAACAGCAATTTCACCCTCAGTATCAACAACAACAAGCATTTGTACAACAACATCAATTTCTCTCTCCACCACAAGTGTCCCCACAACAGATCATGCAACAGAATCAACAACTGCAGAATTATTCTTCTTACTCCAGAGAACCTCATTGGTTTAACAAAATGTGTGAGGCAATTAGTAGTCAGCAATCACGTCATGAAGCTGGAAGTCAAGAAACTCCACCAATGCTAACTCCTGGTAACTACGTGCAATGGGCTAGTAGATTTCTCAGATTCGTTGAACTGAAAAAACCTCATGGTATCTATCTCAAGAAAGTTATTGAAGAAGGACCCTATCCTATTCCAGCTACTGTGGTTCCAGCAACTCCAGAGAGAGAAGAAACATCCACACCCACTCCGGTTGCCAACTACACAACTGAGCAAACATTACAACAAGAAGCAAACCAATTGGCGATGTCTTTCATACTTCAAGGAATTCCCAATCCTATCTACCGAAGTATTGATGCTCAAAAGACAGCCAAAGATATGTGGGAACATGTTCATCTTCTCATGGAAGGAACAGAGTTAAACCAAGAAGATCTTGAGTCTAAGTTGTATATGGAGTACACCCACTTCATCATGGAACCAGGGGAAACCATTGAATCTTACTACCACCGTTTCACAAACATTATCAATGACCTTGATCGTCATGATATAAAGTTACCAAAGATTGCTGTCAACTCAAAATTCCTTGGATGTCTTGGTCCTGAATGGCAAAAGTATGCAACTTTTGTAAGGCAGACTAAGAAAATTGGTGATGTCAAATATGGACTCATGTATGATTACCTCAGACAACATCAATCAGAAGTGGATAAAGAAATTGCAGCACGAGGAGGTTTTCACACCTGCACCAACATCAAACTCACTTGCTCTCGTTGCTCAATCTAACTTCTCTTTACCACACCAGGAATTTGGCCACTCATCATTTCAACCAAGTCCTCCACCCCAACCTCATAATCAAATCATTCCTTATGAAGCACCACAACAATACTCTGATAACCAGCTGGTTCCATACAACAACACCGATTCAATTATGTACTCAAATGCAGATTATGATGAAGAAGAAGATGCTTTCAATTCACTTAATGAAGCATTTGGATTGATTGCTAATGCATTTGGCAGATTCACCAAATCCAACAACCGTCTTCGTTCATCTTCAAATACCAGGAATCAGGCAGTTGTTCATGATGGCAGAGTTGAAATTCAAAACAGGTCTTCAGGCAGATATGGTTCGGGAAATCGTGGATATGGTACTCAAAGGGTTCAGTCAGGAGGAAATAGGTTCAATACTGTAGGGGCAAACAGAAACAGTATGGGGAATGTTCAGAGAGGAAATTCAAATGTTGGAAATGGTCAGAAAGGCATTGCTAATACGTCTATCACTTGTTACAATTGTGGGGGGAACGGTCACATGGCTAATGCTTGTCCGAAACCAAGAACGATGGGCAGTCAGTATCACAAAGAGGCTCTTATGATGGCACTCAAAGATGAAAGGGCTGCCGGGATGATGACTCAGAATGATCAAAGTTTTATGGCTAATGTGGAATCAGATGATGAAATGGAAGACCTTGAGGCAAATGCTGCAGTCATGCTTATGGCTAATATGCAAGAAATGAATATGTCCGAGTCAGGCCCGGTATATGATACCGATGGTCTTTCTCAGGTACCTGATCCGACATGTCTTATTCATGAAATTGCTTCACCTTCTGCATCTTCATCTACAAACGAAATTTTTGTTCAAAATGAGTTATTTTCATCATCGTCTGATGATCAAGTTAACACGGTTGTATCATTTGATGATGATAAAACTGTTGTTTCTTTTGATGATCTCATTGATGATGACAATTCTAATCATCCTGAACAAAAAGATCATTTGAATGATCAAGATTCGGAATTACATGCCTTGTTATTGACCACCCAGTCACAAATAGAAAAATGCAATGACATCAATCAGAAACTCAAAGAGAAAATTGCATTGTTAACAAAGGATACTGAGTGTTACAAACTACAACTTTCGGGATATCTTAAACAAGATAAACGTGAAAAAGGTTTTGAAATGGCTTTCCAACAAGAATATGTAAAAGTTCAAAATTTAGAAAGTCAAGTTCGTGAGCTAACCATTGCCAAAGCTGAGCTTTTCTCTCAGAAAGAAAAGGATCAATTTGAATTTAAAAAACAAATTGATGCTTTAAATTCTGAGTTGTTGAAAACTCAATCTAAGCTTTCCACATCTCAGAAGGATCTTCTTGAAGAAAAGAAAGCCAATAGGAAATGTGTTGACTCCTATCTTGATCAAATTCTGGATTTGGAAACCAAACTCAGAGAATTTCAAAACATTGTGTATAAAACGGGTAATTCTGTAACGCAAATTCAAAAGAATGTTGTAAAACCGAGTCCTAAAGGAGTAAGTTTTGCACTTGGCAGTGACACACCCCGCAATTTACACAAAGCACTCAAAGACAATCCCAAGTTATACAATGCAACATTTCTGTTAGATGATACCTTTCAACGTGTTGTTATGTATTCTGTTGATGAAGAAACGGATTTTCTTGCTAACAAGATTGAGGGTCGATCAGATTCACAAACAAAATTTTCAAAAGTACATTATGATTATAATGCACGACCTCATTTGAGCAAATCATTTGTTCCTCCTAAGGATCATCCAGAACAAACGTTAACATACACAAACATAAGTGCTCCCTCGTCTATAACTTCTGTCCCCACGACTGCTGTACAATTCAAAGATTGTTTGACAGAGGATATTGTTGATCCACAAATGCCTAAAGAATGTCGGATTCTTCGATATTTTCAGACATTTATGGATGACATTTCTCGTTTGGAGAATGAAATTGAGTTCAGTTCTCAAATTCCTATCTCGTCTTTTCTTTCTCCTGTTCAGAAAGAAAAGAAGGAGATTCTTCAAAAGAAAATTCTTCCTCATGTTAGAAATCTAAAGAAGGGTGCAACAAACTGGGAAAATGAGTTATATACGGAACTAGCATCTATGAAATCTATTTTCAAAGCTAAAGATGACAAGGTTCAACGTCAAAAACTTCAAAAGAAATTTTTAGCAAAAGAAAATGATCGACTCTTGGAAAAAGTCTTGTGTTATGACGTAGTCTCTGTGATTATGAATTCGCTCTATGAATCTGGTAATGCTTTAATTGTGAATGATCATGCTGTGAATATTAAGATGTTGCGTATGGAGATTGATAATCTGGTACATGAGAATGAAAATCTTTGACAAATCAATTGTGATGTGGAAAACAAAGTTTTTAATCTTCAAAAAAGGTTGGACTGGTGTCAAAAACGAAGTCTTGAATTTGAACTCAAATTTCAAAATCTAATGGGATCTCTATCATTTCAAAACAGTCATGAACAGAACAAAGAAACAAAGGCTTTCTTAAAAGTTAAACTGTTTCAAAATGAAAAGGATTTGGATGACATTCTTCAAAATAGAAATGACACAGTCTACCTAAACAGGAAATTAGATTCACAAAATCAAGAGTTCCAACACATCATTATTGACTTGAAGAAGAAGATCAGAGTTTTAGACAAAGGCAAAACAAACATTCATAAGATTGCCCCAGGAATGTATGTAGTGGACAAAGAACATACCCAAGCATCTGCCACAACCACTAATTCAGCTACTTGTACTTCCACAGGATTAGAAACCATTTCTAAGATCAACCATTCCAAGACTCACAAGAAACAGAGGAAGAATAGAGTCAAGAAATCTAGGAAGGGAGTCTCTAAGTCTGAAGAAATTCCAGAAAGTAGTTTGAAAAAGACAAATGTAACATCAGGAATAGAATTGCACTTATCTGAGTCTAGTTCTAAAATTGATGTAACAGATGCTAAATCTTTAAATATTAATGAGGATGTTTTGGTTGATGCTACTTGTGTTTTTTGTCATAATAGCATACTATCTGGTGATCATACAAAATGTGTTGCTAAAACTTTGCTGACTAAGAGAAAGAAACGAACTAGTGGCGCTTCCTCTAGGCTTAAAACCTGTGAAAAGTCCATTTTAGGAATGCCCCCACTAAATGTTTCTAAGAAGAACATAGAAAAGCCCAAATCCAAGACCAAGAAATCACCTAGTGCATACCTTAGGAAAAAGGCAGAGACTAGTTGGACCTGGCAACGTTGGTTACAGAACACTTTTGATTTTAAATGGTTACCTAAAGTACTAACCTCTTGTGTAACTAACCCAGCGGATCCAACCGTTATCAATTCTCCACCTGTTTCCTATGTCTGTGATGCAGGTGATTCAAATCGTTCTTTGGATTGTTGATAGCGGGTGCTCCCGACACATGACCGGCAATCTCAAACTTCTTCAAAACTTTATTGCTAAGTTTATCGGAACGGTCAGATTCGGGAATGATCACTTCGCTGCAATCATGGGCTATGGGGATTACATTAATGGGAACATCGAAATCAGCCGTGTGTATTATGTTGAAGGCCTTGGTCATAATTTGTTCTCCGTGGGACAATTCTGCGATGGAGACTTGGAAGTAGCATTCAGGGAGAAAACATGCTTTATTCGTGATCTTCAAGGGAACGACCTTATGAAAGGGAAACGCGGAACAAGTCTGTATTCTATCTCCTTTGATGGCATGACAGCTTCTACTCCTATTTGTTTACTCTCCAAGGCTCATCCCACAAAGGCTTGGTTATGGCACAAACGATTGTCTCATCTCAATTTTAAAACCATGACTGACCTTGCCAAGAAGAAATTAGTTGACGGTCTTCCAAAATTCAGATATGCCAAGGATCACTTGTGTTCTGCTTGTGAACAAGGGAAAAGTCATCGTGCTCATTTTCCTCCCAAAACAGAACACAGCACAGACCATGTCCTACAACTGCTTCATATGGATTTGTGTGGTCCGATGCGCGTTCAGAGTATTAACGGGAAGAAGTATATTCTGGTAATAGTAGATGACTACTCAAGATGGACTTGGGTCTATTTTCTTCGAACTAAAGATCAAGTTCCTTCTATCCTCATCACGTTTCTCACAAAGATTCAAGTTCAAGTCCGCAACACCGTCCGCATCATCAGAACAGACAACGGGACTGAATTTAAGAATCAAATCATTCGGGAATTCACTGAGAAACATGGGATTGTTCATCAGACTTCCATAGCTCGCACTCCGGAACAAAATGGTGTAGTTGAAAGACGAAACCGTACGCTCGTGGAAGCAGCTCGAACTATGTTGATCAATGCTCAATTACCGGATTATCTTTGGGCTGAAGCTGTCAATACTGCTTGTTATACTCAGAACCGTGCAATGATCACCAAAAGACACACCAAAACACCATATGAGATTATACAAGGGAGAAAACCAAACATCAACCATTTTCATGTCTTTGGAGCTTTGTGTTATCCGAAGAATGATAAGGATGATCTTGGTAAACTTAAGGCTAAAGCAGATATTGGGATATTTGTTGGATACTGTGAAAACTCCAAGGGATACAGAATATGGAATCGTCGGACTGGGGATATTCAAGAAACCATACACGCTAATTTTGATGAACTCACTGAAATGGCTTCTGAGCAAGACCGCTTAGAACCCGCACACAACCGTCTGAACTTTCCTGAATCTTCATCTGCACCCCTACCTTTCAACAGGAAGGATCTGGAAGATTTGTTTGCACCAATGTTCGATGACGTTCGTGTTACTAGTGCATCAGATGCTTCCACCAGTTCCGCTGCTCAACAACTTCCACTTCAAGCACCTGATCCATCAGCATCTACCTCTACCGTAGTTGCTGACGATGCACCACAACCTGAACCATCATCATCAATGGAGAAAACACCTCAACCAGCAGTGGAAGATTCATCCCCCATTTCTAACAATGTTCCACCACCATCAGGATATGACGGGAACGCCTTCTTTAATCCATTTGCTCTACCACCAACTGTTCCAGATACCGGAGAATCATCCTCGAGCAACATGGACCCGTCATATCATCATCACAACATTCAACACTACCCATCAACTCATAAATGGACAAGGGATCATCCGTTAGTAAATGTGATTGGCAATCCAGATAAACCAGTTATGACACGACAGAAACTCCACACAGATGGTGAAACCTGCATTTATGCACTCACTGTTTGTCAAGCTGAACCGAAAAATATCAAAGAGGCCATGACTTACGACAATTGGATTGAATCAATGCAAGAAGAGTTGGATCAGTTCAAAAGATTGGAAGTCTGGGAACTTGTTGAGAAACCAGATGGAGTTTATGTTGTGGGATTAAAATGGATTTGGAAAAATAAGCTGGATGCAGAAGGAACGGTTATTCGGAACAAGTCTCGGTTGGTTGCTAAAGGGTATAGCCAAGAAGAGGGAATTGACTTCGAGGAATCCTTTGCTCCAGTGGCTAGGCTAGAGGCAGTGAGAATGTTCCTGGCGTACGCGGCTCATAAGAACATCACAGTTTACCAAATGGACGTGAAGACAGCATTCCTGAACGGACAACTTCGTGAAGAAGTGTATGTTTCACAACCAGAGGGCTTCGTCGATCCAGAACATCCACAACACGTTTACAGGCTTAAGAAAGCTCTCTATGGCCTTAAACAAGCCCCGAGGGCATGGTACGATAAACTTGCTGCATTCTTGCTTGCTAATCATTTTACTAAAGGATCTGTGGACCCGACTCTGTTTATACAAAAACACGGGGAGGACATTCTCATCGTACAAATTTATGTGGATGACATCATTTTTGGGTCTACCCATAAAAAGTACTCAAACGCTTTTGCAAAACTTATGAAACAAAACTTTGAGATGTCCATGATCGGTGAACTAAACTTTTTTCTAGGATTACAAGTTCACCAATCACCTCGTGGTATATTCTTGAGTCAGTCTAAATATGCACAAGAGATATTAAAAAAGCATGGCATGACAACTAGTGACACCTATAACACCCCAATGTCCTCCTCATCCCCGAAGCTAGATGCTGACATACATGGGAAACCCACTGATCCTACAAATTATCGTAGCATAATTGGGTCTCTTATGTATCTCACCGCTAGCAGACCGGATGTTGTATTTGCCACATACCTGTGTTCACGCTATCAGTCTAACCCAACAGAAAGACATTTATCTGCTGTTAAAAGAATCCTTAGATACATCAAGGGAACCATTCACTTGGGGATCTGGTATCCAAAGGATTCTGGTTTTGCACTAACTGCTTTTTCAGATGCGGATCATGCGGGATGTATTGATACAAGAGAGAGTACATCTGGTGGTGTTCAATTCCTCGGTGATAAGCTGGTGTCCTGGCAGTCAAAGAAGCAAGATTGTACGTCTCTATCATCCACGGAATCAGAATATGTAGCCATGTCTGCCTGTTGTGCTCAAATCATTTGGATGCGATCACAACTGATGGATTATGGTTACATATTCAACAAAATCCCGATGTACTGCGACTCCAAAAGTGCTATTGCTATCTCGTGCAACACAGTGCAACATTCCAAGTCCAAACACATCGCTCTCCGATATCACTTCATCAAGGAGCATGTGGAGCAGGGTACCATTGAGTTGTATTTTGTGGGAACGGAACACCAATTGGCGGATCTTTTCACGAAGGCTTTACCTCATGATCGTTTTGTGAAATTGGTTCACCAAATTGGAATGCGATGTTTGACCCCTCAAGAATTGACAAACTTTCTCAAAAACAAATAATTGAGTCAAACATCCAAACTATCTTGTAAATAATCCAAAAAAAAAAAATGTGTGTGCAAGTACAAATTCTCATTCAACATTTTGTTCATTTTAAAATTGTCTTTATTCATTTCTGAACAAATGTTGAGGGGGAGACACAAAATTTTACAAATTTTTTACAAATTTGTACTTGCATGTTTTCTGTAACACTGTTGCTTTGTATTGGTTTTGATGTGATATCCTAAGGATTATTTGTTTAATTGTTAGGACTTTGATGATTACAAATTGTTAGAGGACTAAAAGTGCTAATTATTGCAAATCGTTTGGTTAGGTTTTATTGTGCTAAGAATTGAGGTTAAGGGACTAATTGTGACCATAGGATAAAAGTTAATAGTAAATAATTAAATGCAAATCAGTAATAACTGTGCATGTCATTTACTATCTCTGCAAATTCCTATTTCGCATTTACTTCTAACCAACAACCCAATCGACGGCTATAATTCATTCTGATCATCCGTTCAAGATCTAACAAATTTGTGAGTGATTTCATGCTTATTAAAGGATTATAACATATGGTTTTCATGGAATTTTAGATCCAACGGTGGAATTTGTGTAAAATGACTAGTCGAATTTCTAGGGCTTGCGTAGATTTGGGATTTTTTAATCCTATGTGTTTTGAGTAATAATGCTTGTACTTCTATACTTAGAACTTGATTATGTAACATAAATACGTGCCTAATTGTTCCAGAAATTCATCTGAGTGTTTATTCGTGCTTTTAGGGTTTATGTTCATAATTTGGGGAAACTCAAATACGAATGTTTTGGTGTAAATTATGAGTTGTTATGGTGTTGTTATAATTAGAATTGAATAGTTGTTGCCTCAGATTAAGCCCAGAAACATCAGTTGATCATTAATTGAAAATTAGGGTTTATCAAGAACACGATGCATAAGCAGTTTGATTCTATAGATTTTGTGGTTAAAAATTGTTATAACTTGGACAGAATGTGTAAAATGGCTTAGTGAACCCATTGCAATTAGTATGGAATCATTAATCTGTGAATTGCAAGATCTTGGTGAAAAATCGTCGACAAAAGGGTTTCGGAATTTCTTGTATAAGATATTCTCGAATTTGCAATTGCTCTCGCAATTGTCATTTGCTTTCGCAATTGCCATTGCTCTCGCAATTGGTGGTTGCTATCGCAAATGGTAAAGTGCTCTCGCAATTGAAAAATCTTTTTCTCGCAATTGGAATTTTTCTCGCAATTGAATTTTTCTCGCAATTGGAAATTTTTCTCGAAATTGAAAATTTTTCTCGCAATTGGAAAATTTTCTCGCATTTGACAAGTTTTTTCTCGCAATTGATATATTCTCTGGCAATTGGTAATTTTTTCTCGCACTTGTCAAAATCTCTCGTTTTTTGACTATCTGTCTTAGAAATTACTAATTTCCGTTAATATTCCAATTTCCTTAAGTCTTGTCAAATTTATGAGAAAATTTCTTATGCAAATTAAAATGATCAATTCACAGTTTAACGATTGCTCAATCATGTTAATAAAGGATGTTATGTGCAAACTCTCAATCTCAACTAATGCTAACACACATATATCCTGCAAATTGGTGTCATAATGCTGTTTCAGATCATCCACAATGTCTTCACAACAACAACAACCACTTCCACCTATCACCAAAACAGAGTTATTCCCACAAGGATTCAAGGCTAAGTATGGCAAGAACAATTCAAGAGTGGTCTTCGACAACATCAAGTGTGCTGAACCAAGTTGTCGAATTGTCATCGAAATCCTCAAAAGACATGAATGCAGGAGTATCTTGGAAGATTCAGATAGTATTCCTGAGATTTACATTCATCAGATGTGGAGCACTATCAAACCAGATGACAACAACAAATTCTTCACATGCACTCTTGACAGAAAACAAGTCAAGGTCACTCCAGCACATCTACGTGAAGCTTTATCTCTACCAAATCCACCGGATACCTCAAGACAATACTGGCCTTCACCCACTGAACAAGACATTCTCAACTTTCTCATTGGTATTGGATATGATGTAGATCCAGATCTTTCACTCAACATCCTCTCAAATATCAATGCCAAGTCCATTCCTCAACCATGGAGAGCTATGTACTATATTCTGATTCGATCAGTATCTGGAAGAGACAGTGGACACGAACATCCAAGACTTTCTCATGCTCAACTCTTCTGGGGATTTGTTACCAAACACAACCTTGATTTTGCTGCTCTAATCTGGGAAGATCTTATGTATCAAATGCATGGTCTACTCAGAAAACCCTTGACTAAAATCCCATTTGTCCGTTACACTAAGTTGCTGATCAGTCTTCTCCTTGATAAGCATCATGATATTTCTAATCGACCCGAAGACAAAGAAAGACATGTGATCAAGATGGACACGGACTTCAAATCAGTATACTTTCCAAAGGATAGCACTCACAAACAAGGTCTTAAGCTGTTTGAAGTTCTACTTACTGAAGAGGTCAAGGAAACTCCTGCTTACGCAGATTACATTCAAGCCTATGAGAAGAAGCTTGTCGGCATCACTAAAATGACTGAGGGAACAGGTTCTTCCAAGACTCGTTCCAAAAGTAGTAGAGCTAGTAAAACTGGAAGTGCATCAAGTGCTCCAAAGAAACAACCCCCAAGCAAGAGGAGAATTATTAAGACTGCTCCGAAACCAAAAGTTGAAGAAATTGGTATTCGTGATGAATCCTCTGAATCCTCCGAAGACACTGAACCAGAAATAGAAATACTTAATGAGCAAGAAGCCGAGTTTCAAACAGAGCTTGACTTAGAGAATGCTGCTAAGGCAAGTATTAAGCAGAAGAAGATTGATGAAGAAAGAAGAGCAGAACTACAGAAGAAAGTTATGAGGAAATTAGAAGCAAAGAAGAAGGAAGAGATTGCTAAGGGAGCTGGAGGATCAGGAGTCACCCCAGCACCAGTTTTATCCTCTCATCCGGTTAATCAACCCGGTGTCTTACAAACTTCCACAGTTCAGCCAGATACGGTTAATCAACCCGCTATGGCTACATCTACGGTTCCCCCTCCTCAATCAAGCTCAGTCAATCAAACCAACTTGGAGAATCAAACACAATCGGAGTCTGAAAAGATAATTTTTACAGAAAATGAAATTTCCGATTCAATGTTTGATGACATCCCACATCAAGAGGAGGTACATCACCATGCCGACACTGATGAATGGGGAAATTCTGATGAAGAAAAAGAAATTACTGGATCAAAGGCTACAGAAGCTGCAAATGAGCTGGAGGCAATTAATGAAGCAGAAAGGAAAAGGAAGGAAGAAATGGAAAGGAAACAAAAGGAGGATGAAGAAGCAGATAACTACATTATCTCTCCATTGAATGATCCATTCAATAAGTCTCCTCAACAACAACCACGTGATCAAACTCCTCCCATTCCTTCTCCCAAACCTATCTCACCTCCTAAGTCACCTCCCAAGCATCAAACTCCCCCAGAATCACCGAGAAAATCTTCAAAACTTTCATCTTCATCTCACAAGGATTCTGCTTCACCTAACTCATCATCATCTATTCCATCACTCACTCCATCACCATCTAAATCACCACCAAACAAAGGCAAAGCAACATTGGCAGAAAGAATCAGAACAGTCATGAAAGGTAAACATGTGAGTAAAATCGCCAAAGTCACAAGAGTTGAAGTTCTCTCACCAATATCCAAGCAAATCAAGAAAGCAACCAAACTTGCTCAAGCAAGAAGAGAAAGCAAGATGCAAGAACAGATGTCAGAAATGCAAAATCTTATCAAGGGTCTGTCCGATCAAGTCAAGGAGATGCAAGAAACAAAGCAGAACATGGATGAGTTTCTTTCTTTTGATATAGAAGATAATATCAAAAGTAAGACAAGACATTATGTCAAACGTTTTACTGCTGATCTACAGAAGAATATTAACGAGAATGTCAATACTCAACTTGATATCAAGGTCAAAGAAGCAATCATCTCCAATTCTGGCTTCAAGCAACTCAAAGACTTCACCACAGAAGAACTCAAACTTGAACTTCTCAACAGATTCCATGCTATGACATCTCCTTCTCCTGAAGATATTAGTCTTATGAAGTCTATTGCAGTACATATTGAGAAAGTTTCTTGCAAAGTTGCTGCTGATAAAGGTAAAAGGATTCGTGATGATGACACTGAGGATCCTGATCCAAACTCCACACAAAAGAAACAAAGGACTAGGAGTGGATCTGGTCTTCACATTCAGGAACCACCAGAACAAAGAACTTCTTCACCATCTCCAAATCATCAAGAATCTGGTCCAAAGGAAACTGAGCATCATTTTGAACATTTCGTTAATGATGACATTGAGTTTCAACCTCAAGACGATCCACCTCAACCACCTCCAAAACCAGCTAAGTCTAAACCTTCCAGCAGTAAGCAACCGTCTGAAGAACCAGCTGTGGTAACATGGTTGGATACTGATGAAGACTTACAAGGAAACGACTGGTTCGATCATCTTGCAGAGGCCCAGATCATCGACGACGAAGCTTCCAAAATAGAAGATAGCACGTTTGAATATACTCAGAAAGTCAAACATGCTTTCAACATTAAGAAGATGACAAAAAGAGAGCTTCGAAGAATAAAGAATGATGCCTTCATCCTTTTAAAAGATAAATCTGCAAATGCTGCTGAGTTGGAATATCATCTGGAGAACATTGCTAGGGCATTATCCAAAGACTTTGATTGGACAAATCCAGATGTATACAGGGAAGGAGGTCTTGACAGTAAGAAACGTCCATACATCACTGACTGGACAAAACCACTTCCTGTGATACGACCATATCATGGAATGTCAGAAATTCCATTCGCATTCTTCTTCAATCAAGATCTGGAACTACTCGTACATGGGGCTTCGAGTAAAGTCAAATATGCTACCTCAATCACATTCACTCCTGCTGCGAACTACACCAATCCTGCCATTGAGGAAGAAGCTAGACACCGTAAACTCTTCATCAACAAACGGGCAAAATATGATCGAGACGCTGAACTTGGAATTCACCACTGGTTTGACAAACACAAATCGTGGTACAAGTACAAGCTTGGCCTCATGGCATCTCGTGAAAAGGTGTTCAGTGATCTTCGTATCAAAGCGGTGCTTGATGCTAAGGGTACACAAAAGCTTGGATACACATTCATTTCTGAGATCTCTGTTCACAGACAAGATGATCTTATCTACACGTTCAATGAAGCAGATTTTCCGAAACTCAATCTCAACGACATTGAAGATCTGTATTTAATGAAAGTACAAGGGAAGCTGAATCATCTCAATCCTAATCTGCTGTATGCATTTAGCACGGCTATCTGTCATTTCATCAGAAGAACAGTTATCAAAGAACGTGTAGAGGATCTTCAGCTTGGAATTGAAAGCTATCAGATGAAGCTGAATCTTGAGGAACCAATGTTTACTCTTACTGACAACAAGGAGCCTCAGTACTTGCTCAAGACCGACCCTGTCTTCGGATTCGTCTACAGAAGTGCAACAAACACTAACCGTTTCATGCCACATAAAGAGATTCACAAGTTCTGTGATGACACTCTAAAGAATGTTCGAGATGGGTTAGTCACACGGGTTCAGGATCAAATATTGAAGAAGCACAAGAAATGGAATCATCAGCAGCTCAGGCAAGTCAAGAATTTTATCTGGTCAATCGAAGAAAGGCTCTATCGAAGGGATCAGATGAGGAGATTGGAAACATATGTTGGTGGTCGTCCTCCATTTGCCATCAGATTATTCCAGAGAACAGATCCAAAATTCACCACTTTTGGCAGAGGCGGTTAATTTGTAAGAATTTGATTTCAATATTCAATATTCATTCAATATTCTTACTTATTTATGACTGTTAATATGACTACGGCTTGTGCACACATAACAGTGTACAACCCGGACCCCAAAGAAAGGACCCTGAGGTACGCTTCAGTGCCTCAATCCTGAAAAAGGAGCGAAAGCTTCTTACTTATGAGCAGAATTAAAATCAGAATGTTTTCCAACGTTTTTCAAACATTCTGCTCATAAGGACAAATATTCCCTTGTTAAGGGGGAGTATTTGCAAATACAATCTTTGTTCTGAGTAATACAAATGTTCTTGAAATTCCTCCCTAAAACTCAAAAACAACATATTTTAATCATAAACGTTTTTTCAAAAACATCATGAGTATGCTATTTTTGAGGGGGAGAAGAAAAAGATGATTAAAATATGATGTCTCATTTGCTGGAATCTTGTGTGCTCAAACTCAGAATTGACTCTCGAATTGACGAATAGGAAAGTCAGTAGTCGAAAGGACATGTCCCGGACGGGTAATAATTTCAAGCCAGTTTATCTGGTGATGTAAGCGTGTCTCGCAAATGATGTGTCTGAGTAGAATGTACCGATTTCGAGCGATAATCTTTGAATCTGATCTGGACGGGTAATAATTTCAAGCCAGTCTAACTGGTGATGTAAGCGTGTCTCGCAACGATCAGGTTCATTGAAAGTCAATCAATTCAAAAAAGTGCCAACTCTTTCCGGCATGTGCAAATTTCAAACTTTCATTTTAATGAGCACATGTTAAGGGGGAGTATTTCTGAAAATCATCAAACTCTCAAGGTGTCTACAAAAATGTCTTTACAATTATCGACACTTTGAGAGATTTTCAATGGTTTGGTTTATGGCATCATTAGGATAGTCATGGAGTTATAAGGTGACTAAGGTTAGGGAAAACCGTCCTATGATCCGCCAGAGCCGGAGGGATCTACCCAAGGACAATACCAATAATTTAGAATTAGAAAGTCCTAGGTATGATATAAAAAAGGAGAAAATGAATGAACGGAGAAAGAAGGGGTTGAAGAATTAAAAAGAAAAGCAAAGAAAAGGGTGAAAAGAAATAGCCCTCCATTTGTTCAACCTTAGGGCAGACACCGGGTTCAATTCATAATCTACTGGTTGATGAGCATCACCGGTATTGAAGACTAAAGACGTCATGGACCCAGTGACGCACTAATAAACCTTCTAAGCCACTCAGGTGTCTCTCAAAAGACACTTGTTTCATTCACACGGAGAACCCTTCATAATCTATTGACCTCTCATTACGAGAGTGTTGATATTGAAAAGGAGGCAATCTGCTCCATGCCTCCGATGACCAAACAAATATGCACTGATTGAGTCTAGAGCCATGAGATTCATAAAAAGATCTCTTAGGTACACTTAGTATTACTCTGCTGTTCTACATCATGGGCAGCGGATGTAAAATTAAGAAAGTGTCCTTCGCAGATCTCAGCAATCTGCCAAGAACATTCATGAGAGAAATCACAATTGTGATTATCAGTGATTGAATGGAAATCCTGCCAGAGCAACATCAAACAACTCTGTCAGCAGGTCACTTCGGTAACTCCTTGTGGGTTACGCTTAGTGTTTGCTCCAAAATGGTCTACAGTCGTGGGGTGATCTCCAGCGACTCACTGAATCGTGGGTGCACTTCGGTGTGTCCGAGTAATCCCTTTCGGGGGAATCCGGTTCAGAACGGTCTGGGTTAGGATTTGAGAAAGTCTTCACACTATGCTGTTGATGATCTCAAGTCTGAGCCTGTAAGTACCGGTTGGTTCGTGCTGATGCTGCTGTTGCTGCTGCTGCTGCTGAGGAGCTGGAGTTCGACCATCAAGACTCCATCATGTTCATATATTGAAGTAATGTTTTCCACAAAGACTCAGTAACATCAAAAGTTCAAAATATGATTCAAAACAAGACAAAGACATATGAGCATGATGGAGAAGACGAAAAGACGTTGGAGATTGGTAGAAAGAGACAACATCATATCATCATTAAACAAGAACAAAGAAACAAAGATTATAAAGACGTTGGAAGCCTAAGAAGCAAAGAAGACGTCGAGCAACATTGATGATCAAGACTTAGGGGGAGATTGTTAGGAACATGTTTTAAATATTTACAAGTCTTGTTCATTTATAATGTTGTACGTTTATTAGGACTATATTGTTTGTAATTTTGGACCGGTCCATTAGTAGTCCATGGACCGGTCACATGAGTTAAAATATTAGTCACATGCAAAGGGAATATTCTTAGAATGATTCCCCCTCCCATTGCCTATAAATACAAGGCAAGGGATACATTTTCATGGTTGGTTTTCTATTGTAAGTGCGGAAGCTCTGCTAGTGTGTGAATCGAATTTAGTGAAAACCTTCCATCTTATTCTTCTCATCTTATTTCTCTTATTTAGCTTTATCGTTATTAGCTTATTACATTTCCATACGTAGCTTATATCTAAGTTAAGTAGTAGATCGTGTGTTGTTTAAGTCATTAAACGAGTGTGTTGTTGAGATTATTATCGTGACCTACATATAGGCAATCAACATTACTCAAATTTTAAGCATTTTAAGTTTAAGGAATGCATATGCAGAATCTAGATCAAATAAGATCAAACTTAGAGTTGTAAAAATAAGAACCAACTAAAATTTGATAATTGACATTCTTTAATATATATATATATATATATATATATATATATATATATATATATATATATATATATATATATATATATATATATATATATATATATATATATATTAATTAGAACTAAAATTGTTAAAGTTCTGATGGTTTTCTTTTTAAAATTTACGAAACCTAGGTGATACACTTTGATTCGACGTGTAATGTGTACCAGGTTTTGGTATGTGTATTAGTTTATTTAGTGGTTGATATGTATTAGGTGTATCAGTTTATGTATAAGATATTAGTTTTTTGAGATTTTGATGTATTGATATAAAACTTATGATTGTGTATCAGTAATCCAAACTCATGTATCAGTTGGTTATTAGTTGCTAAAATGTTAATTTGTATATATATTTTATTTTTTTTGTGTATAATTGCTAAAATGGTTATTTATAAATGTTTTTAGTGATTGTTTAGATATTCTTATTTTTACACTTTAAGTTTGATCTCACATTAACCCTCCTCTGCATATGCATGCATTAAAAGTAAAGAGATTCAGGGTGCATTTGGTATATTATCTGAAATCACTAATGGTATGACTTTGATTAAAGGCATGTATGAAATTGTAGATATTAATTCCATTAGTTTTGTTTGGTATAAAATTATGGGTGTGGGTATCACATTAAATAAGAACCACTTAGAGCACTTCCAATGGTTAACGCACTTGGTGCGTTAAACCTTAACTTTCACCGCGTTAAGGTGCGTTAACCATTGGGACTACCTACGTTAAGGGTGCGTTAACGCACCTGCGTTAACCCCTTAACGCAGAGTTAAGGTGAGCTGCAATAAATAAATAAAAAAATAATTTCTACCCCCTCTAGAGTGCTATGTATCCGTTGTATTTAAAAAAAAAATACAAAACACCCCTTGGTTCTTAAGCGGGATAATCAAATTCAAAATTCAAAATTCAACTACAAGCGGGATAATTTAATTTTAAATTCAAATTTCAGGGTGCCTATATATACAACACCACCAGAGTATTATTATCACACACACAAGTCATACACAACTCATACACAACTCACACACAACTCACAACAACTCACACACAACTCACACACAGATTCTCAACAATGTCTCGCAAATATTTCTCCCAACAATTCCTAACTCACCGTGACTTCTCCCAACAATTTCCAACTCACCGTGACTTCTCCCAACAATTTCCAGAACAACACGACTTTACCCAGCAATTTCCAAATGAACCGGTGAACACTCCACCGGAAGATATCTTTCCGGTTTTCACACCGAAAAATAAACCGGCCAACAATCCAAATCCACCGGTTGTAGAACAACAACCAAATCCGTCGGTTGTTGAGCAACAACCAAATCCGTTTGGACTGAGTGAGGATGAACTCTGACTTCTGGAGCAAGATGAGGAAGTGAGGAGAGAAATGGAACAACGCGAACTAGAAGAGGAAGCTGCTCGTCTGGAGCGGGAGAGAAACTGGTTTGGAAGTGATGGGGAGTTTACGTCCTCTTCGAGTGAGGACGGTTGGGTTTCAGATGATTCATTTTCTTAATTTATAGTTTTAGTTTCTATTAATCGTACTATGTATTGTGTTTTAACTTTAATGTTTAATGTAATTTGTGTTTTGACTTTAATGATTAATGTAATTCGTGTTTAAAATTTTATGTTAGTTGTTAAATGAAGTATTAATTATAGTTTAAGGGTTGATTTTGAAAATAGTTGAGTTAAAGGTGAGTTAAGGGTGAGTTATGATTGTGGGTGTTTTTTGTGAGTTAAAGGTGAAAAGGTTAAAGCTGACATGGCAGTGTGTTAAACTTTAACCCTGAGTTATGATTGGGAATGCTCTTATAATATTAGTTTTGTGGTGGAAATAATAATAAATGCGGGTCCCACAAGAATGACTAACAAATGACACCCTCCTCCAATGGTTTGGATCTATGATTGTTAGAATCATACTTGATTCCCATATACCTCAACCAAACGCCTCATCAGTAAATCAATTAAATGCAAATTGTGTGATATAGATAATACTTAAGGGTAAATTGTATTTTCTAGTTGTTCGGTGCATGTGAGCAGTTTTATATAAGACAAACTTAAATAGTAAGATAGACACTTAAAATAGCATGGAGGGAGTAAACTTATATAATTTTTAGTAACCAACCTTCATATAAATAATTAATCAGATTTACTTGATTATAAAAAACAAAGTCAAATCTTAAACAAGGAATTAATCACATTATCATAACATTAGGAACTAGATTATGTCACAAAAATCAGATAATAAGTTCCATATCACATATCTAAACATCCTTCGTGATGACTGAAATGTAAAGTAGAGAATTGGAGATGCTAGCTAGTAAAAAGTAAAAAATATGAAAAGAGATTAAAATCCAACAACAACATTAACGAAATTCCAAGGCAAATAAAAGCTTTATAATTTTTCATTAATTCCTTTAACATAAAGATCAAGACCTGGCTTTGTATAATTTCTCAAGTTTCAAGAAATAGCTCCAAATATCTTGACATGTATATAAGAACATAGAAATCTAATACTGTAACTCATAACCTTTCAATCTATTACATTATTTTTACTATAACCCAAAACATATATATAAAGATTCAGAACCCATCTGCATGAACATATATTACAATGTCACCAGACTTAATTACTTCCAGATGATGATGCGGAGGCGGAGTGACGACTCGGATTATGAGTAGTTATCCAAAATGGACCACAAGCTCGACCAGCCAGTTGCGGTAAACCCTCATCAACAAGCAACCGTTGCAACACAGTCTGCCGCCTCTGCTGCAGCCCATGTCCATTGTTTGGAGACGACACTGGTCGAAGATAAAACATCAAATGAAAGACAGTGTCGTTGGGATGTCCAGGCAACTCTGAGTAATGATGTAGACGAATGCGAAGAGTAGGAAGCAGACTTCTACGTTGGGTTGTAGTTGTAATGGAACGAGGCCTTGGATTTTCTGTGGGGTATGCATGACGACATATGGGACATGTGTTGTTTCTTGAAAACCAATCTAGGATACACTTCTGATGAAAGACATGATGGCAATCTGGCAATCGGATAATTTCGCCGTCTTGAGACATGAGTTCGTCAATGCAGATGGGACATGTGGTGGTTGGAAGCATTTTTACGAGGCGGTTGTTGACGATGTTGGTTGTGAGTAGTTGGTGGAGGAATGCAGAGGATATTGGTAGTGACATGGTGGTGAAGTTTAGAGGTGGCCATTTCCCGGATCCCAAAAAAACCGAAACCGGATCCAAACCGGATCCGGATCCAAGTCAAAGTCAAGGAACCGGATCCGGTTCCGAACCGGATCGGATATTTCCGGATCCAACCCCCTAAAAACTCGGACCGGTAGCACCGGTTCCGGATTGGAACCGAACCGGATCGGATCCCAATATCCGGTCAAACCGGATCCTAATATCCGGTCAATGTGGCACTTGGTTCTTGACTGCTTGCAGCTTGCTTAGAAAAAGAGAAGAAACGAGAAGAAGTTAAAGAAAAAAGAAAGTGGTGTGTGTTTTGCATGGGTAGAAAACGAGAAGAAGTAAAAAATGAGGAAGTGATTACACAAAGGATTTAAAAAGAAAGATTTGAAAAACGAGGAAGTGATTACACACAGAGTAAAAAAGAAAGTTTGGAAAGCATTTACTAAGTCTTGATACATGGGATAGGGATTACACAAAAGCTAAGTGGTATTAGATTAAAACCAACAAAGTGGTGTGGTTTTGGTGGCATAACAGCCGAATATGCTCTTGGGGAAGGAGAAGAATATCACTTTTTGGTGTTGCAGTCGAAGGTTAGCAGGAAACAAGGACAAAGGACCCAAAGTAAGTGTGCACATGTGAATCCGGTTCGGAACCGGTTCCCAAGAACCGGATCTCGAACCGGTGTGGAAATATCCGGTTCCGAACCGGTTCTCGCCCCAGAAACATGGAACCGGACAGGAACCACCGGATTTTGCAGGAACCGGACCGGATCTTGGAGGAACCGGATTTGACCGGATTCGGATTCGGATTTTTTTTCGGTTCCGGTTCAGGAACCGGTTCAGATGGCCACCCCTAGTAGTGACATGGTGGTGAAGTTAAAAGGTTGATTGGAAGGTGATTGTTTATGGTGTGTGAATTGGTAGATTTGAAATCTGAATTTAAAAGTCAAAAGATGTTACATATATATAGTTGGAAGTGTGAAAATGATTGTTATTGATGTCATGGTATGGTAGTAGTTGAAATAAATTTGTACATCTGAAATTTATGTATATGTGTGATTAAGAAAAACCTCGTTAAATTGTATCACAGTAATATATATTAGCATGTGTTGCAGTAATATATTAGCATGTGTTACTGTAATATATTAGCATGTGTTATATTACTGTAATATATTAGCATGTATTAGAAAAATCTCATTAAATTGTATTACAGTAATATAATTGCTTATGTAACACATGCTAATATATTACCGAATTACTATAGTACAATTATATTAGCAAATACACTATATATTGTATGTATAACATTATTAAATGTAATATGTAAAAGTTACATCTCGCACAAATATAACATGTAAATAATTTTTTTATTCAAAAAAGAAAAATATTGAATTTTAGTCATTTTAGAAAGAAAGCAGAATCCGTAAGAAAAGCTAAATTGGATTTATAAGAGAGCTCGAGTATACCACGTGGTAAAATTAGGTCACCTGATTAGTAAATAAAAGTCAAATTGTACACTTAATTAGTCAAAATTCGCTTCTGTTCTACTGGCAAAATGAAGTCATAAAAGCAAATGTTTCCAAAATGAAAACAAATAAAAATAAAATAAATAACATAAAAACTTGAGGTAATTATCGAACTTTAGGAGTTAAATTTAAAATAAAGTTATATTTTAATTGGCCAATAGACTTGCAATCAAGTCCAAAACTGTAGAAAAAAATTATACTAGTAGCATTGATTGTAATATTGTCAGTTTCCATAATTTTTATTAAGTTTATAAATTTAACAAATACACATAAGCTTTATAGTTTTTTATATAAAGAAACTTTTATTATTATTATTATTATTATTATTATTATACAATCATCTACATATTATTATTATTATTATTATTATTATTATTTATTTTTTATTTTTTTTTTATCATTATTATCATCATCGATATTATTATTATTATTATTATTATTATTATTATTATTATTATTATTATTATTATACAATCATCTACATATCATCATCATCAATATTGTTATTATCCAAACTCCGTATATGCGCGAGATTATAATTATCAAAATGAAGAAACAAGTTACTATAACACATAAATAAATACATGAGATTGTACATATAACTAGAGGTGTCAAAAAACCTGACCCGACTAAGCCTATTTGGGTCGGGTTACTCGGGTCAAAAATAGAATTCGGGTTATTCAGGTCAACCCGAGTAACCCGGATACTATATAGGGTTGGGGGTATCGGGTTGAAATTGTTTGGCTAACTCGGGTTCGGGTCGACCCATTTGACCCGAGTAAGGATTTTTTTAATTTTTTAATATATTATTTTATAGATTATCCATATAAATTAGAACAAATATGCAAATTTATGACTATCTTATTCGTATTCCCGTTGACCCGACCCGAATTGACCCGAACCCGACTAACCAGAGTTCAAATAGGGTCGGGTTCGGGTTTATTTTTAGCCTTGACCCGACTTTGACCCGAACCCGACCAACCCGACCCGACTGACACCCCTAACAATAATTCATATAGTTTATTATTTAAGATTTTCACATATATTTATAACATGTCCTTAAGAATAGCTTTTTACACGAGTCATTAAGGCTATTCACAGTGGTGAACCATATTGCATCATCATTCCGGCTGCCACCTCAGCTTTCTCTCTCCTCAACCTATATTTATCTCTCTCATCACAGTGGCAACCCATATTGCATCATCTTCCTTTATTTTATTTTTTTTTTTTTTAAAAAAAAAACATCTTTTAACACAAACACAAATTTTATTAATAAAACGTAAACATTACATAAACGAAACGATACGGAATTAAACAACTAAAAATTAAACGTAGACATTACATGATATTCATAATTCAAATGTAAATTTTTTATTAATAAAAACATAAACGTTACATAAACAGAAATTAAAACATTACAATAATAATTTAAAAACTAAAACTTCAATTATAATCTGGGTGATCCCAGGTCTGCGAGTTGTCGGAGCGAAAACCGTCGTCATACGGATCAAAGCTCGCAAACCTCTCTGCTTCCAACTCAGCTTCCATCCTGCTCAGCTCCCGCTCGTCCTTAGAGTTCCAATCATCAGCAGGTTTCACATTCTCCTCAAAACTTAGCTGAAAGTTATCAAGATGAGGTTGCGGTAGTTGTGGTTCAACAACCCTTGGTGCAGATGAACTTGATGCACCTTGCACAAATTGTTGTTGTTGTTGTGGTGCATCAGCAGCTGCCACATTCTCCTCAAAACTCCAACGTATCTTGTTGGATTTCTCGTTCTCTATCTTCTGCACACAACCCCACAATGTTTCAACAACATCAGCGTCTTTACGATACTCATCGTCCAAAAACTGGTCGATCACATATTTTCTCTTGACAGAGATATCTTTGCAAGCTGCGTATCGTGTTCTCAGGCGTTGTTGGCGTAACTTCGCCAGCTCAAACTTCTTAATAACTTCGACAATTGCATCTTGGCGTTCCTTGTCGTCTATTTCGACTTGTTTTTTGTTGATACAAAAGTTGGGCGTTCCTTGATAGGGCTTCTATTCTCGTACCAATTCGAATCTTAATGCTCGCTGGAACCTGCGCACTAAGAAAAAGAACAAACACCGTTAGGCTTATCGAGGGATTGTCTCCCCCGATTATCCTCCGGCGTGAGAGTAAGTAATCGAACGTAGGGTTTAGTTTAGGTTTAGGGTTTTCTGAAGATCGTACCTTTTACCGAGGGCTGGAATGCCCTTTATATATGCACGAAACCCTAATAGGTTTCGTGTTCCCTACTTTTCGGCGTGTCCGCCGACATCGGAGATTTGGTGTATATCTCCTATATTTAGGAGATATTCCAATTCTAATCCGAAAATAGCTTTGGGCTTGGGCCTTGTCGACCCAAGCCGCGTAACTGGTAGTCCAGTTGCGGCCCATACGTGGTGGGCTTAATTGTTAGTATTGTTTACTAACCGGGTTTGTGACCCGGGTATAGACTATACGTCATCATGTCCCCCCAGTCTAGTGTGCGCAGGGGTAAACTTGCGGACGCTAGACTAGAGTCGTAACGAAATTATTCCCCACGCGTACGCGGGAAGCTTTCTAAAATTTACCGCCAGAAACACACGTGTAATGTATCCGGTCTAAAAAAGTGCAATTGGGGTACCTTGGGAAGTGGAGAGGTTGCCCACTTGCCTTGTCCCGTCATTTATCCTAGCCACACGATTGGAGCTAGTGGAATACACGTGGCGATCATCGGTGGTGGATAGGAAAAGTATATAAACTACCGCCGCTTATTCACTGTGACATCCACAGTTAAAATATCACACTTCCGCCATTTTTACATCTCCAAAGCTTCTTCAAAAAACAATAATTCAAAGGTAATAGCGTGTTCGCACATAATCTGATTCACAATATGGTAGCGCAACTTCATGACTTTCATTCTGACATAACCGAGGATGAACTGATTCAGTTCACCTCGGATTACTTCATCCCTATGGGCCTGCGCCCAGATGTACCAGGTCCGAATGACACCATTGCGGATTTCCCTGCTGGGAAGGTGGGGGTATATACGCGGTTTTTCGAGTGGGCGAATTATCGCGTACCCATCTCCGTGTTATTGAGTGACATACTCAATTATTACAATCTGCACATCTCCCAGTTGCATTGTATTGGTGCTGGGAAGATTGCTAACTTCGAGGTGAACTGTCGCTTGTTGGCGATTCACCCCACCCTCCACTTATTTCGCGCGTTTTATCACGCAACGTGGTCAAATGGGTGGGTTACCTTCTCGAAGCGCGTTGGAAAACTACAGTGCTATACGCAGAAGGTAGATAAGCTTAAGGATTGGAGGGAGAAGTTCTTTTGGGTTGATGAAGCCGTCTTCCCCGACCATTTTCCATTTTACACCCGTGACGATCTGCAGAAGGATGAGCGCCCACCAGAGTCGTGGTATAACGCGGACCATGCGGCGATCATTGATGAGAACCGTATTCCCATCAAGCCATATCCGGAGGCGTTCCTGGTGCATATGGGCATCAGTCGCAACTACTTCGAGCATGAGACAGAGGTTCCCACGTTCTTGAATGCGGATGGCTCGGGTGGGTGCTCATTCTGTCGTCTTTCTGTCGTTATTAGTGTAAGCGCTTCTTCTTTTTCCATACTTTATGTAACTTGCATTTCTTTGTTTATTTGATGCGCAGAGATGGATCTGTTTGCTGTCGTGAGGCTGGAGAATCCGCGTTCCGTGGCGGTTGGTGTGCGTCCTAGGGGGGACGGTGAGCAGACTATCCTGCAGGCGACGGCCGGGCGCGTCGTGGATCTGGTTATCCCAGATTCTGAGGGCTCTCCTAATGTGGTGGTAGCTGAGCCAGTTCAGTCTGTGGCTCCTTCTGTGCAGCCAAGTCCTGACACTGCGCAGCCTCCTGTTCCTGAAGTGGTGATCCATTTGGATGAGACTGACAGTGAGATGGAGGAGAGTTCCCTACTGACGCGGAAGAGAGCGTCTGGTGGTTATGGTGAAGGGCCATCAAAGAGGCCGCGAACTGAGGCTGGGGAGGGCCCATCTTTTACTGAAGTGCAGATGGAGTAAGTTCCTTCATTTTTAGTTAGAAACTTTTATCAAGTTATATTGTATTCTAACTTTGTTTCTTCGTGTCCTCAGTGTGGAAGCTGAGAAGTCTGGTGGAGGTGCGTCCACGACTGAGACTGAGAAGGAGAAGAACGTGTCTTCAACTGAGACTGAGAAGGAGAAAGACGTGTCCTCGACTCCTCCCCCCATGTAAGCGTTATTTAGCATCTCCTTAGTATTTTTTGTATGATTGACCGTGCACTAACGTTGTCTCTTGATGTGTTTTGCAGCAAAAACCCTGTGGAGGACGCTGGCGTCCTAGATGGGAGTGCGCCACCTGAGGTGAGTCATGCTCTGGACGGGGCGCATTCACCGAGGGGTTTTGAAGTGGAGTCAAGTCCGTTTGACTCTACTATGGAGGAGCTTGCCTCCATCGCTGTGCGCCAGTCTGAGCTGGTGGCGCAAGCAAGGGTGCACAAGTCTGAGGAGGTTTCCAGACTGCAGGCGCAATTAGCGTCTGTGCAGGCTGAATTAGCAAGCTCTAAAGCTGAGCAGCTGAGCTCCAAGGCTAAACTGGAGTGCGCGGAGGCGTCTGCGCGAAAGATGGGTGATGAGAAAGTCATGGTGATGGCTGAGTTGGAGCGGGAGCGCGCTTTTGCAGACCGTCAGAGGCGTAACTCTTTATGGGCGCTGAAGTACTTGGAACAGAATAGGAGCAAGCACTTTGCTAGCGTTGAGGAGTTCCGTAACCGAATAGAGTTTTTGCTGAAGGCGCAAGAGGAGAAGCTCCGCAGACTTAGCATCGAGTTTGATGAGGAGCTCTATCCTCATTTGGTTCAGTCTGTGGCTGAGCGCAGGTACATGCTGCCTTACTTCGTTATAACTTGTATATATTTTGGTCTTTCTTTCTTTAACACTTGTGTTATTTTGTAGGTGGTTGATCAGCCATGGTCTTCGCTTAGCTGCCATGTGCACCTTAGAGCATCCTGAGGTCACCACGCCTTTTGGAAAGGTTGTGGAGTGCGCCATCGCACATGGTGAGACCTTGGCCGCGCATAGGATTGCTGATGCCAAGTTGCTGACCGTGCCGGTTGCTGAGGTACCTGGGTACAAGGCGGATGCCCATGCTGAGCTTGTCGCTGCTATGGGGGAGCTGAAGAAGGTTGAGCTTCCGCATATTGCTTGCTTGGAGCGTGACCAGGATCAGCCTATCAGCGTGATCATGGCGGGGCTCACTCTTCCTAGGCATCTGCAGGATGATGCGGATCAGCAGTTGGACTTCTACTTGAAGCCTGATGTGTCGCAGTTGCAGGTACCCATTTTTGCTCAACCACGCGACCTTCTGAATCCTTTCCGTCTTGAGAAAGAGATCCCTTTGCAAAGGTCTTTAAATGCTCATGTTTCCAGGGTCGCAAGAAAGAAGGGCGTGAAGGGAAAGGCCATTCTGTGCGGCATAGGCGCTGCGCATCTGCCTAGGTCTGATGGTGTGCCTGTTTCAGTGGCCACCGTTTCCCTTGATGATGCCGAGTTACTTAAGCGACTCGAGGATGCTAAGGAAACGGCTTTGGGTGGGGGTCCCAGCCAGCTGAGGCGCGCGTATAGCATTTAGCTTGTTTTTGTATAAGCCTTTTTGTAGAACGTATTCTATAAATAAAATAGGTTGCTCTTTTGTACTCAGTGTTTATATAACTACCAAATATTTTTGCTTTTGAACTCGTAGTTCTTGTATTACTTATGCATCTTGTCGTGAAGATATCTTTAAGTATCTAAGCGTATTTAGAAAATAAGGATCATAATCGTGTATGAGTTTCCTTAAGGACCGTAGTCATGTGTTGAATTTTTCCAAATTTAATCATAGTAGTCTATGCGCTTTTGTAAGTTTACTTGTCGTATTTTAAGGAATCAAGAGTCTTGATTACTGAGTTGTTAAACGCGCACAGTGTGCTCTGTCGCGCATCCGTCGTGGGGTGCGCGAGGAACTTGCGCCAACGTCTTGATCGCAAGGTGTTTAACAAGGATTCGTGATCCGGTGTTGATGGGTTTGCAACCCTCTTACTCAACGAGTAGTTTATTAGGTATACTCATCCTTTCTGCCATCGTGGGTCTTAGTGTGTGCATGCACGCCATGTAGGCAAGAATATAACAATATTGAAACATAATAAGAAATGCAAACAATAAAGTCAAAAGTGTTATGGAGTTAGCTAGAAACCATAACGTTTTATTAATACTTGCAAGTTTTGAGAAAAGAATGTTTATCTAGATAATTCATAAAAAATAAGATTACATGGATCTTTATTGAGGGCACTTCCTAAAGCGCATGAGTGTCCATGTTGGGCCGTAGCCTTCTTCAAAGATAGCACCGTTTAAGGTTGCGGACGTTCCATGTTCGCTGTAGCTCGTTTCCGTCCTTGTCGCGTAGCTTGTACGCTCCATTGCCAAGTGCCTCTATGACCTCGTAAGGTCCTTCCCACTTTGGTCCTAGCTTCCCAGTGTCTTCTGCGCGGCTTGAGTCGTTTTCGCGGTATACGAAAGACCTTGTGCGCTTCATGAGCTCATCAAAGGTTAAGGGAACCCTGTCGTTTAGCTTTTTTATGAGATCTGGGTTATTGATTGCATTCATAAAACCCGATATTTTTAATATCTCTGGACACGCCTTGACTTTCATGCACTCGTCCTTAAAGCGTTCCATGAAAGCGCTTGTGGATTCCCCTTGTCGCTGTTTAACCCTAGCGAGTTCGACAGGGTTTTTAGCGCACTTTTTCCTTTGAGTGAAGTTTAAGCGAAACGCTCGGCGCAACTCTTCAAACCCACCAATGCTTCTACGTGGAAGCTTACTAAACCAGTTGCGCGCATTTCCTACCAATGTGGAGTTGAACATATGGCACCACACAGGCTGTGGCCAATTTTCAATAGTAGCTGCTGATTCGAAAATTTTTAGGTGATCATCCGGATCACCTGTCCCATCATATGTTTTGACATTAGCAGGCATGCGCCTTTTCTTATTTTCAGAAAAGTCACTGATGCGCCTAGTAAACGCATCAACCTTTTGGCGACGCCAGGGGAGAGACATGTCTTCATCATCCTGGTCGCGGTATTTCCCTCTTGATTTCCAGTGTCCAGTCTCGCTGTCCGAGGAATCTCTTGAAGATGAGCGGACTCTTTTGTGACGCTTGCGTCTACTACCCTCAGAGTCTGAGCTTGCTCCTCTGTGGCGCCTGCGCCGACTATCATCAGAGTCGGAGCTTGAGGGGCTTTCACTTGGGGAGCATCGTCGCCCAAGCCTATCTTGGATTTTGCGTTTGCCAAGCCTAGCGTGGACATTGGCGCGCCGCTCACTTTCTTCAGGTTCCTCCAGATGTTGAAGATCGGCTGCTTCATCATCCACAACCTTCCTTCCAATCCTGGCGAACACTGGTTGTTTACGGCTATCCCTCTCGCGTCCTTCCTTTCGGTAGCGCGGTGGGGATGCGTCAGGATTAGGGTCAAAGTTGAGTCTGCCGTGCAGACTTTGGCTTGACCTTTTCTTTGCCTCCTCTCGCATGAGCGCAGTCAAGGCTTCGTAGTTTTGGGATACAAAGTCGCTTGGCGCTAATTCGGAAGTGACTCCTTCAAGCGCGACGGAGTCCGTTTCCAAGGCAGGATCCTTGTTTCGGATAGGCGCATTGGGAGGTTCATTGAAGTTCACATCTGGCATGGTGAAAGGAGTGCGCTCCAGGTCTACCGCGCTAGTACTTGTCGTAATAGCGGGGGTAGTTTTGGTAAGCGATTCCACTGCAGGGAAGACCTGATCTGAATACACTCCTAAGCTTTTAGGCACACTGGTTGTTCCAGGGGTCTGCTTAGGGGGCGCATCTGTTTGGTGCTTCTTCCCTAGTGGGTCATCCTGCGCCTTCTTCCCATACGGACTCTTGTGACTCCCGTGTTTCGTCATTCTAGTTTTCGGCAAAAATCTTAGTGTAGGGTCCCACGGATGGCGCCACTTGTTGATACAAAAGTTGGGCGTTCCTTGATAGGGCTTCTATTCTCGTACCAATTCGAATCTTAATGCTCGCTGGAACCTGCGCACTAAGAAAAAGAACAAACACCGTTAGGCTTATCGAGGGATTGTCTCCCCCGATTATCCTCCGGCGTGAGAGTAAGTAATCGAACGTAGGGTTTAGTTTAGGTTTAGGGTTTTCTGAAGATCGTACCTTTTACCGAGGGCTGGAATGCCCTTTATATATGCACGAAACCCTAATAGGTTTCGTGTTCCCTACTTTTCGGCGTGTCCGCCGACATCGGAGATTTGGTGTATATCTCCTATATTTAGGAGATATTCCAATTCTAATCCGAAAATAGCTTTGGGCTTGGGCCTTGTCGACCCAAGCCGCGTAACTGGTAGTCCAGTTGCGGCCCATACGTGGTGGGCTTAATTGTTAGTATTGTTTACTAACCGGGTTTGTGACCCGGGTATAGACTATACGTCATCATTTTTGGACATAGTTTTGAACTTGTTTGACAGTGTGTGGAAGGTTACAAGCCATTTTTTGTGTTTAATTTGTTGTTTGAATTATGTTTGAAAGTATATGTTTGAAAGTGGGTTTGATTTGGGTATTTATAGGATGAAAGTGGTTAAAATTAAAAGAAAAAAAGTTTTTTTTTTTTAATAAACGGTAACTTTTTTTTTTTTAAAATTTGGAAGATATACAAGGTTTAAGGGCGAATGTGATACTTATGCTTGGAAAGTATTGATTCAATATCGATTGGATAACCGAACGATTTGCATTTTTACTCCCGGCGATCGATTTCAACATTTCCACTCACAGTGGTGACATCGATCGGTTACATCGATCGATCGATCCTCATGATCGATTTCTTCCGGGCCACTGTGAGTAGCCTAAACAACGATTCATGATAAGGGTATTCATTGTCCTCTTCTCTAAAGCTTAAAGTTAGGATTTCCAAAAAATTATTACTTTTACAAGTCGCGTTAACATGTGCATCCCGGGTTCAAAGATTAAATACGGTCAAAATTATTACAAGTTCCATATTTAAACTAACAATTTAAACTACATTTCATTTATGTTTAGACCTCGTGCGTGCATGATATTTATAACCATTTTATGTTATAGCGTCCTTCCATAACTATGCCCCAGCATACTTATATACGCGTGCAAGTAATAGTGTTGAACTTTTGACATGACACGAAAATAGGACATGAATCGAAATGTATTGAGTGACTTTTAAAGAAAATGGGTAAAATAGGCGTGACACAATAAAAATCGGGTTGGGTTGAGCCTGCCTCTTTGAAGTGTTTATAGAACAGAATTCTAAATATTAACTCGAATAAGTGTAATGCCTAAAAGCTCTAACAGCTAAAATGATACAACCCTATAGGACTAATCGTTTCATACACTCAATTTATGTTGTGGCCTCTTTGACCTCCTAATTCAAAAATTGATCATCTTCTCTATCTCCTTTAGATCACCACCATTGGCCAAGACCCAGCTATTCGGGGAAAGACCCGGCTAGGTCGAGCCAAGGCCCGGCTTTTCGGTGCAAGACCCGGCTTTATCCGGCCACGATCAGGTTATTCAGGGCAATACACGGCTATATCCGGCCAAGACACAGATATTTCAGGCAAGACTCAGCAATGTCCAACCAAGACCCGGCTATTCGGGTCAAGACACAGCTATATTCGGCTATTCGAGGCAAGATCCGGCCATATCCGGCCAAAATCCAATTATTCAGGGCAAGACCCAGCTATTTGGGACAATACCCGATTTTATCCGGCCAAGACAAGGCTATTCGGAGCAAGACTCAAATATATTCTGCTAAGACCCGGCTATTTGGGGCAAGACCCGGCTATATCCAGCCAAGACCCGGCTATTTGAGGCAAGACCCGGCTAATCGGGGCAAGACCCAGTTATATTCGGCCAAGACCCGACTATTAAAGGGAAGACCCGGCTTTATCCGACCAAGACCCGACAATTCAGGGCAACATCCAACTTTATCAGGCCAAGACCCAACTATTCAGGGAAAGACCCGGCTATATCCAGCCAAGAGCCGGCTTTTCGGTGCAAGACCCGGCTTTATCCGGCCACGATCTAGTTATTGAGGGCAATACACGGCTATATCCGGCCAAGACTCGTCTCTTCGGGGCAAGACTCAACTATATCCCCCCAATACCCGGCTATTCGGGGCAAGACCCAGCTATATCCGGCCAAGACCCGGCTATTCGAGGTAAGACCCGGTAAATTCGGCTATTCAGGGCAAGACCGGCTTTATCCGGGCAAGACCTGGCTATTCGGGGCAAGACCCTATTTTTTCCGGCCAAGACACGACCATTCGGGGGAAGACCCGACTACATCCAGCCAAGACCTAGGTTTTCGATGCGAGACCCGGCTTTATCCGACCACAATCCGGTTATTCAGGGCAATACACGACTATATCTGGCCAAGACCCGGCTATTTGGGGCAAGACTTAGCTATATTCGGCCAAGACCCGACTATTCTAGGCAAGACCTGTAACACCCCCAATTTTGTGATACGCAGCGGAATTCAAACTGGGTGTTACTTCATGGCATAACAGTTATAACAATAGAAAACGAACTCTAATGGAGTCGTTTTAAAAGATTTATCATTCGAATTATATAAATATCAGAGTTTACAAAATGAGGTCCCAGATGGTTCCATGTTTATAAAATACATCAAATGAGTTTTCGAATGATAATAAAATTTATAGCCCTCTTGAATATCCTTGCTCCTCCGTGCCAGCCTCGTTCATTATGGACCTGAGATAAACATGCTAAAGTGTCAACACAAAGGTTGGTGAGTTCATAGAGTTTGTGGAATAAATGAGAAAACCTTGTAAAAATCATCGTGACAAGTATAGGTAAATACTAAATGTAGGTTTCTAGGATTCCAAGTGTATGACTATTGTACTAAATACAATATCACATGTAGGTAGCGTTTCCATTGCTCTTAGTTCTTGACATCGAAACCTTAAGTTTCTGTTTCTGACTGGTTCATAATTTGTACCAAGTCTGTTGGTTTGTTATTATACCAATTCTATTAGTTTCGAGATTACACCAAGTCCATTAGATCTCATAGTTTGTACCAAGTACATGAAATCGTTATTGGACCAAGTCCTGTTTGTTCTGTACGGCTTCCCAAGTATTTGATACTTGGGTCCGCAATGAGTTCTGTACGGCTGCCCAAGTATTTGATACTTGGGTCCACAATGAGTTCTGTGTATGGGTTACGTTGTTATACACCCAAAGCGTTGAACATTGTTTTGTTATCTCGAACATTGTTTGTTATTGCACTATCATTATGAAAACAAAAATGTAAATCTCGTACTAATAGAAATTGGAATAATTGTTGCAATCATAGCCTAGTAGGTAATCTGTTGTTGTACCTAGTGTTCTCAAATGTTTGTTGCGTTTGTTTGCTCTAACTGAGTCAACTTAATGGATACATTAATCCCAAAATATCTAACCATAATATTCATACTCACTACGCATAGTGCTTAATGGTCTATGATATAGAAACTCTAAGTATGACAATAATGTTATCTAGCATAAATAAATATTTAATTCAGATAAAACATACAGTTTGCAAATAATCATGTTTGAAATTAAAAGTAGTTGAGCATGTATCTCCCCCAAAGATTTTAATAAATAGTAAAGTAAAACTGGGGCTACAAACTCACCATGAGTTAGATGATGTTAAGGATATAATGAAATCGCTGGATAAGCCGGGAAAATCTCTACGAGCAACCTAGAAATATGATATCGTGTCTTAGGTTCTAAAACAACGAAGTGAATATTTAAACATGCCATATATAGTTTATATATCTCGTACTACTGTTCAGGCCATCATAATCCAGAGGACATACAATAAACGTTCGAGGAGCTAGGACACTTTAATTCGTAAATCCAGCAACTCGTCGAAACGTTCACCCAAATGAAACCCCTCACATGAAGCTCCCTACTAACATAGTATTTATATATGAAACATATATTTTGCTTACTTGATTATATGACATATTAAGAGTTTATGAATACAATAAATAAACTAACAAAGTTTATAAGTATTTAAATAATTTTGAGTCTTATAATTACTTACCTTTGTTTAGAATGCTTGAGTATTATAGAAAAAGGGAATATAAACGGAGCTTCGACGTGAAATTTGTAATCTTCGTAAACCCGAGGCTACTTAAAGATTATAACATCGCCTTCTTGAAAACCCGAAGCTATTTGAAGATAATAACAAAGTCTTTTTGGAGACTTGAAGTTATTTGAAGATTATAACGACTCTTTCTTGAAAACTCGGAGAAAATAAGATCAAATGCTAGCTTTTCTCAAGAACACATGAACTTTCTTACAAAATATAAGAGAAGTGCCTTTGGTTTTAGGTCTTTGAAGATATAAGAAGGTGTGGTGCAAGGATTTATGAAGTTTTTAGCTTGGTATTTATAGGAAAAATTTAGGAGTTAACTATATATTAGGTTAATATTTAACCATGGTTAAGTTTACACTTGTAAACATCCTAGAGATCAATGGTCAAGATCAAGACACATGCCCTTGGTTCCTTCCTTTATAAGCTTCATGAGGCTTTCATGAGAAGCTTGATAAGTTTCTTGCATTATCTTGATTTTACGAAGTCAGTTTTGTCCCGGTAATTGTTATCGTTAAGTCGTTAAGTCATGAAACGTAAAACCGGGTATCGTAAAAATACGAAACTTGTAGAAATGATTAAACTTGTCAATATACTCATTATTATCTTATAAAATTGAGTGATAAGTTTAATGGGTCGCGAAAACGCTGATAACGCTGGAAATGTAGGTTTAAAACGCGTTAAACGTAAAACGTACGAAAGTTGCGTTAAACTGAGAAAAGAAAAATGTAACTTTTCTAATATGATAATAATGAATTAAAATAGCCTATAATGTCTAGAATGGGCTCAGTCTAGTGTCGGTTGGTGTTAAATGTTCTTTAGACCTAAAACCGTAAATGTTAAAAATCAAGGAATGATTTTATGGTCAAAGGAGGAGGGAAAATAGGTTGACTTTTCCAAAAATATAAAAGCTTCTAAATGTCTTAGAAAATATGGTGCAGGTATAGGCTAAGGTTGCGGATAAGTAAAAGTGTTTTAAACGCAAGTTTAGTTCTGTAAGACACAGGGTCTATTTGGTAACATTTTAACTTAATTATCAAAAATTCCCTAATTGATTGTGAGTGTACTAAAAATTAATCTGATGCGAGGAAAATTGTCGCAGTTGGTTTTCGTTATGCGCAGGATGTTTAAACGGCGTTTAAACCAAACGTATAGTTTCTTAATAACTTTTGCGAAAATGACCCGACGAGCGTCAAACTTTCACTTTATTATGAAAATAATTTAACTCACGAGAATGTGAAATAAAAATTTCGGGAATGAATAGTGAAAGTGAATAGTAAAAATGAATAGTAAAATGAATAGTAAAATTTTGGGAATAGAATTTAACCTGAAAATGCGAATTGTTACAAGATCCGCTTTATCCGGGCAAGCCCCGGCTATTCCGGCCAAGACACGATTTTATCCGGCCAATACACGGCTATTCGGGGCAAGACTCAGCTATATTCGGCCAAGACCCGACTTTATCCGACCAAGACCTAACTATCCGGTGCAAGACCCAGTTATATCCGGCCAAGACACGGCTATTCGGGGGAAGGCCCGACTTTATCCGACCAAGACCCGGCTATTTAGGGCAAGATCCAACTTTATCCGGCCCAGACCCGGCTATTCTGGGAAAGACCCGCCTATATCTAGCCAAGAGCCGACTTTTCGGTGCAAGACCTGGCTTTATCCGGCCACGATCCGGTTATTAAGAGCAATACACGGTTATATCCGGCCAAGACTCGGCTCTTCGGGGCAAGACTCAGCTATATACGGCCAAGACCCGGCTATTCGGGGGAAGACCCAACTATATCCGACCAAGACCCGGCTATTCGAGGTAAGACCCGGCTATTCAGGGGAAGAACGACTTTATCCGGGCAATACCCAGCTATTCGGGGCAAGACCCGATTTTATCCGGCCAAGACACGGCTATTCGGGGGAAGACCCGACTATATCCAGCCAAGACTCGGGTTTTCGGTGCAAGACCCGGCTTTATCCAGCCACAATCGGGTTTTCGGTGTAAGACCCGATTTTATCCGGCCAATACACGGCTACTCGGGGCAAGACTCATTTGTGTTCGGCCAAGACCCGGCTATTTGGGGCAAGACTCGGCTAATCAGGCCAAGACCCGGCTATTAGGGCAAGACCCGGCTTTATCCGGTTAAGACCCGACTATTTGGGGTAAGACGTGGCTATATCCGGCCATGACACGACTATTCGAGGCATGACCCAACTATATCCGGCGAAGACCCGCCTATTCGGGGCTAGACCCATTTTTATCCGACCAAGACCTAGCTATTCGGGGCAAAACCCGATAATATCCGGCCAAGATCCAACTATTCGGGGCAAGACCCTGCTTTTCGGGGCAAGACCTGGCTTTATCCGGCCACGATCCGGCTATATCCGGCCACGATCCGACTATATCCGGCCAAGAGCCTGCTCTTCGGGGCAAGACCCTACTATATCCGGCCAAGCCCGACTATTCGAGGCAAGACCCGGCTATATCCGGCTAATACCCGGCTATTCCGGGAAAGACCTGGCTTTATCCGACCAGGACCTGGCTATTCAGGGTAAGACCCAGCTAAGAAACGGCTATTCGGGGCAAGACCCAGCTATTCCGGGTTAGACTCGACTTTATCCGACCAATACCGAGCTATTCTGGGCAAGACCCGACTTTTCGGGGCAAGACGAAATACATGACGACAATATAATCATATAATCTTGTCGTGAGTCATAAATTCATCAATGCAGATTCGACATGTGGTGTGGAAAGGGATTTAAGGAGGTGGTTGTTGACGGTGAATGTGCGTAATTGTTGGGTGTATTCGGTGGATATCGGTCGTGACATGGTGGTGATCGATCGAATTAAAAAATTGATATCGGGTATAGTAACATGGGGTGCAAGGTGAATATTTATGGTATGATGGAGATAAGGAGAACTTATTGAAGTAGACAAATTCTAATCATTTTACTCATATTTAGATTGACTCTAACCCGAATAGACCAGAGTTGACCCGAATGGACCGAACCCAACTATCAAATATTTTAATAAAGCCGGGTTCGGGTATGTTTTATTAGCATCAACTTAGAATTAACCCGAACCCCACTAACACCCTTTTTTTCTTTTCTTTTTTTTCGACTAAAACAAAAAAAACAAGAACATATCACAGCCACCACTCAAACCCACTTTCCCAAACACAAAACAAAACAAAACATTCCCAAAAACCTTAAAAAAACAATGGAGCTAACACTAAATCAGCTAAAACAATACGACGGTTCAGATCCATCAAAACCAATCTACGTAGCAGTCAAGGGTCGTATATTCGATGTCACAACAGGAAACTCATTCTACGGACCAGGCGGATCATACGCGATGTTTGCGGGTAAAGACGCCAGCAGAGCATTAGCTAAGATGAGCAAGAACGATGAAGATGTTATTGGGTCACTTGATGGGTTGACTGATAAGGAGATGGGTGTTCTTGCTGATTGGGAGAAGAAATTTGAAGCTAAGTATCCTGTTGTTGGTACTATTTCTGGTTAGATTTGAATATGTTTTCTAAAGTGATGTGTTGCTGTTTATGGTTTTATGTAATGTAATGGGGTTGGATTTTATGGTTTAATAAATGGTTTTGGTGTGTTGAATTATGTTTTTTATGTTGTTAACGTGAAGGTGTTTGGGGTTGCTTAATTAAGCAGCTTTATAGAAAGTTGTTTTGATAAACTAAAATACAAGTTTGTAATGATGAACTTATTTCGCGACGAATGTTTTAGATAAACCATTAATCTGTAGGCGAAACAAATTACACGGTTACGACTAGCATTTAATTATCTTTGTGGCACTTTCATACATGGGTTTTACTTAAAGGAACTTTGTTGTCAAATAATCCATATCTCTGCTTGTCTTGGTTTAAAAAGCGTGTTGTAAGGACGTTGATGCTTGAAAGAGCATTTTTAGGATTGTTTTTGAGTTAAACCATGTTGATGTTGTGTTGTTCTTAATATGAAAAATAGCAAACGCTGATGGCAACTTTGTTTGTCAGACTACTTTTTGAAGTGTGGTTGAAGTCTTTTTGGTGTTCAAGTGTTTGATACGTAGAAAATGTGATTTAGAAAGGAAATTATAAGCATTTTGTGAAAACTGTGCACCCCACTGCTCGTGTGTAGGATGAGCACGCCTCAGCTTTCAGGACCTTTAGCGCATCGGAGCACCTTTTGACCATTTAGAACCAAGTTGCTGTTGTGTCTATAAAAGCGGATAAGCATTTTTGAGCTTTTGGATTTCGATTGCTTATTGCAAACTGATTATTCGTATCAAGTTTACCTTTAGCATAAGCATAAGTTGTTTAAGTAAGCAATCACATACAGCCTTACATGTTTTGCTGAAAAAACATATTGACTGATGTGAACTTTAATCTATTCGACTATTCTTCTGCATTATTAACTCAGGGCGGGTCTTAGATATTCACATATCAACTACCCTGTATCTTAAAGTATATATGATAAGTGACTCTTTTAACTTAGCAAATTGACTGTCGGAAAGAAAATATACCCAAAATCGAAAGGATTATCTCTAAATTGTTTAAAATCGATACCTCATTTTGTTATTTTGTATGTGGTTATGTTATGATTTAATTGTGTCCATCTTATCGATTAGAAAGAACAAAAAATATATATATGAGAAATGCCTTGTATTTGATGCTCCAGAACCGTTATGACCAAAATGCCTTGTATCGCTTTGTTGCATCGGAGAATGCTGATAGGAAAATTCTATGTATATTATCAGTTATTGGTTTATGTTCTGTAATTATGACCGAGTTGGAAGCGTTAAGCGATTCACGCAAGCTTCATTGGCTGTGAATGCCAAAAGGGAACCAAATATGTAGAACTATCGATAGTGTGGTTCAGAGGCGGTTGTGGATGATGCACAATTTTTTCGTATTGGAGGAGAGTGGTTAGGGATAGTAATGTGCCTTGGTGGTCCATGGATGTAAATAAAAGGACAGGGATGACAAGTTGTAATAGCAGGAATAGTCTAGTGGAATTGAGTCATAGGGAGGTAGATGTTGCCAAACTTGACATTTGCATCTTTTCTCAGCTGAGTTCTTAGAGCTCATAGTAGGTGGATACTTATGGATTAGTCAATCAGTGGGAAAGCCTCCATAATTAAGTTGACTTTGGGAAATTTTCAGGTTTGATGTCCAATCCAGAAATACCAAAATATGATTAGCATATGAGTAAATAGCTACAAAAATTGATGTACTTCAGACCATGTGTAATGGTGTGTAAGAGTGGATGGGGCATTGTGCGCCATGTGACAGTGTGGGTCATGTTGAGGCTTGGTAGAAAAAGTGGTGTAGTGGTAGTATGGGATTTAGCGCCTCAAATTATGAAATAAGATGCTATATTTTTCGAACAAATCATGGGGCGCAGGCGTGGTCAGTAAGGCGCCTGGAAATTTTTTTTTGGTTCAGCGCCTATCGATTTTGGGCAAGGGGGCGCTATAGGGCGTGGTTGGGGCTTTTAGCGCCCCACTACACATGCTCTCAATATGACCTTTTGTCACTTGTAGGATTGTCCAGAAAACCAGTTCCGAAACTTTGCTTTTCTGTGAAGTTGTAGAACTGTACTCGCCACATGAAATCCAACCTAAAATTCATGTGGGCCTATACTCCTATGGAAGCTGAAACCTACTTGTAGTTGTCACACCTCTCCACAGATTGCAAGCCCTCGTCATTTTACGGCTCCATTGTCGTTTCATGTTACAACGCTATTGTATAAAATCCCTTTAAATCACGATACCTGTATACAAATCGAAAAGCTGTCAAGTATGGGAGAAAAAATGAATACCAGATTTCTTTGGTAACTAAAAAGAGAAGTTGAGGTTTATCGAAGTAAACTAATAAGCTTAAGCTATTCTCTTGGGCCATTTGAAAATACATAGAACATGTCTAATGGTGATTGCGAATAATTCTTTCAACTCAGCGTCACATCAGCTTTTTACTTCACCACCAACATCACAACCAATATAATGTAAAAAGACAATAATTTCACCAGTATATACTCTAAGTATCTATTTAGGGGTCCAATATTTATTTTTAATGTGAGAAAACATGACCGATCATTTCATAACAATTTAAAAGGATCTCAATCTAAAAGAAATTATAACACACATTATAAGGGAACGTTATAATGAAGAGTGTGAAAATACATGTTGTACTTTACATGTCTATAGAGTTAATTACATAAATCATCTCTATGGTTGACATATTGCACATTTTATCCTTAACCCGTAAAAATTACACTGGTCGTCCCTGTGGTTGTCCATTTTGCATTGACTGGTCCTTTGACCAAACAGGGGTTAGTTTTGGTCGTTAAGTCCATAGGGACTAAACGGACGTTACTCCTTTTGAGTCCATAGAGACCAAACGGGTGTTAGTACTTAACGAGAGACAATTTATGTAATTAACTCTTTTCTTTTTATTTTATTTTTATTATTTTTTTTTATTTTTTTTTTTTTTTGTTTCTTTTTATTTTTTAATTCTTTCAGTTTCTTTTACTTGTTTTTCAATTTAGTTTTCTTTTTATTTAATTATTTTTATTTGTTTTTCGGTTTCGGCTTCTTTTTATTTTTATTTATTTATTTATTTTTGCTTTCTTTTTATTTATTTGTTTTTCGGTTTTCGTTTCTTTTAGCAGCGGAGGCTGATCCATTCTTCTTTGCCTTGTCCCATCCAATAGGTCGAACCTCCTGAACATCTACATCCTTTGAATCACTTGCTTTGTCGTTCAGATCCAAACCAAAATGTGATGAGTCGCCTGCTTCTTGTGAGGTGGTTTCCTATGTCCTCGATTTTTTGGAACCACTTGATTTGGTTTTTAAAAACGTGGCATTTCTACCTTTTGCCATTTGGGGTGGTCCTCCAAAATCTTCCGACACTCAACCAGTGTGAAGGGTACATCGTAAGTAGCACGATACTATTTATGTGCTAAATCCATATAGTTCTGTTCATTTGCACCACTCTGTGGTCTTGATTTCACATTTTTGTAAATCTGAGAAAATTGAGAAATTTTAGGACGGCCTACCTTTCCATTTGGAGTTGCAGGCATCGTATGAACGTTTCGCCTCCATCATTTCATTTGCAACGTATGCAGTTACATCCGTCCAAAACCCATTATACTTTCTAGAATTTCCTTTAGCATTTCCTTTATAAAAATGACAAAGCTATATCTTCCTCTTCGGTCCATGGTTCATTATCCCCTTTGTCATTTTTCTTGGATAGTTCCAATTCGGCCTTTTTGTATATTTCCTCTTGACGGGCGCCGCGACCACCTCGACGGGAGAGTTGGAACGAACGGGTTGGGATGGTTTCCGAAGCTTGAGCTGAAAAGGAATGAGAAGGTTAAGAACCGGCGCCCCATAACGGATCGAGATCTTCATCATCAAGATTAAAATGCGGGATCGGAGATTGAGAAGGTTGGTTATACGGTGGTGATGCCATATGTGGATAATACATTGGATTTTTGTTCTTGTTGGTTATAAAATTGAGCCGAATACGAATTAGGTGGGTAAAATGTATTTTGTGAAGGCATTGATTGGTGACCGAAATTAATCGGTGGTGACTGGCCGTGTAAAATTAAATTTGGATGGTTGTTATCGGAACGTTTGGTTGTCGTCGGTATTTGGGTGTTTTGTTTGGGGAGTTTTTTGAGACATTGTTTGAGTTTGTAGAATAGAAAAGAGAAGTATGAAATAATGAAGAAGATAAGTGGGGTTTTATAGAGTGAAAAAATAAGGTTTAAAAAAAAGTTTTTTTTTTTTGTAATCTATGTCCAATGTGAGGCGTACCCATTTACTCGGTTGGCTGACAACCCGATTAAATAAAAAGGTTGGATGAGAATGTAATCGGCGTCCGTTGAGTTAGGGGAGGTGACACGGTCGTCCATTCGTTGGGGGGGGGGGGGGGGGCCCCCCCCCCCCCCCCGGCAACCAAGCCATTAGCATTGTTAGAGTCGTTGATTGATAAAATGATTCATTGTTAGACCATTTTCATAAATCTTATACGCGCCGTCCATTTTTGTAGATACTATAAAAAAGAGTTCACTTAAAAAAATTCTCATTTTAAAACTTATGGTTACCTAAAACTCAAAAGTAAACAATAATTTTAATAGAAATTGAAATAGTATAATAAACAATAAATTAGAATGAAGAAAAAAATTTCTTGATAATAATATTTTCCATTTTTGAGCTGGCTAAATACAAACTTTAATCAGGTAAAGTTATCCTAAGAAATAGTGACGTGGCCATTACAAGAATACAAATTTTCTTAAATCAAATTACTCAAAGCGAGTAGCTCAAATTTGTTGGTGACAATTTTATGTAAGAGTAGGAGGTACCGTGGCTTGGAACCCCGCCTTTTCCGACGTGGACGGTGAATTGGCGCCGCCACCAGCCCGTCACCATACCCACCCCCTGCGTCATTACTCGAGCCGCTCTTCTAGCTTGGGTGAGAATGGAAGAAGCCAAAAAAATTTGGTTTTTTGTGAATTTTGTGATTTTGTGTGTGTGCGTACGCGCATGAGGAAGAAGGCAGCGTGTGTGTGGGGTTTGTGTAATTTTTATTTTATTTTTGCTTTTTAAGTGAGGATGATCTATAATGATATGTATAACAGGTGTAAGGAAATCACAAAATATGCAAAATATGTGTTTTATAATGTGGTTTGTGTAAATTCTTTTATCACTTTCGATAGTGATAATGTGTGTTTTATAAAGAAAACATAAAGGAATGGATTTTATTTAATTTTTGTTTCTTTTGTGGGTATTATGTGTACCCCGTGTTCAGTTGAGCTCCGGTGAAATTGGAGTTTTCCAGGTTAGCGTGAGCGCGAAAAAAAAATGATTTATGAGAACGTTTTTGTAAAAGTAATATAAAAACACAATTATTGATTCCGGATAACCAATATTGGATTCATATTGTTACTAGGATTGTGTCGGTACGCGTATGGTGTTGTATGCAAGATATTTCTCGTTGTGTTACGTAAATACTCAGTAATAGTCAGAAAATGAAATATTCACGTATTTCTGATAAAATAGTCAATGAAATGAGTTACTGTAAACTACAGTGTGCGGGTTTGCTTCCCGAAATAGTTATGCAAGCTCATGAATGCTTAATTAAACAATTAGGTAATAATAAATTAACATTTATTATTAAAATATTGGTTGGAAATTTACCATTTGTCACATCCTTCCCGCCTTGGAAGGAAAACCGTCATCGGTTTTCACTTAGAGTTACCCGATGGATTTGAGAAAAGGTGTGGGTATTTTCGCTTGATCTCATCCTCACGCTCCCACGTGTATTCGGGACCTCTTTGAGAGTTCCAACGACTTTAACAATAGGAATGCGGCTTTGCTTAAGCCGTTTGATTTCTCGGTCCATTATCTCGACAGGTTCTTCAATGAAGTTTAGTCTCTCGTCTATTTGGATTTCCTCCAGAGGAATGGCAAGAGTTTCGTTTGAGAGACATTTCTTCAGGTTGCACACGTGAAACACATTGTGCTCATAACTGAGCTCTTGTGGTAATTCGAGTCGGTAGGCTACCGGCCCGATCCTGGTGAGAATTTTAAAAGGTCCAATGTATCGGGGATTTAATTTCCCACGCTTTCCAAAGCGAATCACGCCTTTCCATGGCGAAACTTTCAACATAACCCGATCTTCAACTTGGAACTCAAGTGGTTTTCGTCTCTTGTCTGCGTAGCTTTTCTGACGGTCTCGAGCTGCTTGCATTCGGTTCTTGATTTGCACAATCTTTTCAGTAGTCGCTTGTACTAGTTCAGGACCAGTAAGCTGACTTTCTCCGACTTCAGCCCAGTATATAGGTGATCTGCACTTTCGACCATAAAGTGCTTCATAGGGTGCAGCTTTGATGCTTGTGTGATTGCTGTTATTGTAAGAGAACTCGGCTAATGGCAGGTGCCTATCCCAACCGTTTTCAAAGTCTATCACACACGCTCGCAACATGTCTTCTAAGATTTGAATGGTCCTCTCACTTTGACCATCTGTTTGGGGATGGTAGGCGGTGCTCATATCAAGATCGGTACCCAAAGCATCTTGTAGTGATCTCCAAAAGTTTGACGTGAAACGGCTATCTCTGTCGGAGATGATAGAAATCGGGACTCCATGTCGTGCAACTATTTCCTTTACGTATAACCGTGCAAGTTTATCCGTGTTGTCATTCTCTTTGATTGGTAAGAAGTGGGCGAACTTGGTGAGACGATCAACGATTACCCAAATGGTGTCGTAACCGCTTGATGTCCTTGGCAGTTTGGTAATGAAGTCCATCGTTATGCGTTCCCACTTCCACTCGGGAATCTCAGGTTGTAAAAGTAAACCTGATGGCCACTGATGTTCAGCTTTGACTTTCGAACACGCTAAGCATTGACTGACATACATCGCAATGTCAGCCTCCATGTTGGGCCACCAGTATAGTTTCTTCAGATCGAGGTACATTTTGTCGGCTCCTGGGTGGATAGAGTATTTAGACTTGTGGGATTCGTACATGATGAGGTCACATATCCCTCCATAGAGTGGGACCCAACTTCTGTCCTTGAAACACAACGTCCCATCGGTTCTTTTCACGAAGCCGTTCTCACTTTCGGGCATACCATAGATTTTCTCGCTAGGTCTGTTCTCTTCCTTGAGTGCCTCGGCCCGAGCCTCAAGGATTTTTGATGGAAGGGGTGAAACGATTGTCATACCCAACGATCGTACCCTCAGGGGTTTTGGTCGTTCTTCCCGGCTAGGAGCATTTGCTACCACGTTTGCTTTGCCTGGATGGTATCGAATCTCGCAATTGTAGTCACTGAGCAATTCTAACCAACGAAGTTGTCTCATGTTAAGTTCCTTTTGGTCAAGGATATGTTGCAAGCTTTTGTGGTCGGTGTAAACTACACACTTGGTGCCATAGAGGTAATGTCTCCAGATTCTAAGTGCAAACACTACTGACCCCAATTCCAAGTCATGTGTAGTATAATTCTTCTCGTGTGTTTTTAGTTGTCGAGAGGCATATGCTATCACCTTCTCTCATTGCATTAAGACGGCTCCCAGACCTTTGTGTGAAGCGTCGCAGTAAACTACAAAGTCTTCACTGCCTTCAGGTAGGGCTAAGATAGGTGCACTGCACAACTTATCCTTAAGGAGTTGGAAGGCTTCCTCCACCTTATCTCCCCAGTCAAACCTTACATTCTTCTGAGTTAGTTTACTTAAAGGCTTTGCTATCTTTGAGAACCCTTCAATAAACCTCCTGTAGCAACCAGCGAGTCCTAAGAATTGGCGTATTTCGGTGGGTGTTGTGGGTGTCGCCCAATCCTTTATTGACTCGATCTTTGCAGGATCCACACGAATGCCTTGACTATCAATCACGTGACCCAGAAATTGAATAGTTGGTATCCAAAACTCGCACTTTGAAAACTTAGCATACGACTCCTCCTTCTTCAGCAGTTCTAGGATTAGTCTAAGGTGTTCCTCGTGCTCCTTCTCGCTCTTAGAGTAAATCAAGATGTCGTCAATGAAAACGATCACGAACTTGTCCAGATATGGCTTGCACACCCGATTCATAAGGTCCATGAATACTGCCGGTGCATTGGTTAAGCCAAAAGGCATAACCTGGAACTCGTAGTGTCCGTAACGAGTTCTGAATGCCGTTTTCGGGATATCCTCTTCCCGAACTCTAAGTTGATGGTATCCAGATCTCAAGTCGATTTTTGAGTAAACGCACGAACCTTGGAGTTGGTCGAATAGATAATCGATTCTCGGGAGTGGGTATCGGTTTTTGATGATTAGTTTGTTCAGCTCTCGGTAGTCAATGAACATTCTAAAAGACCCATCCTTCTTTTTAACAAATAGAACCAGGGCTCCCCAAGGCGAGGAACTCGGCCTGATGAATCCTTTCTCCAAAAGTTCTGACAATTGGTTCGATAGTTCCTGTAGTTCCGTCAGAGCTAATCGATAAGATTCTCGTGCCACAGGTGCGGCACCAGGCACTAGATCGATTCGAAATTAGACATGTTGGGTTGGCGGGATTCCAGGTAAGTCTTCAGGGAAGACCTCCAGGAAGTCTCTCACGATTGGTACATTTTCCAAACGTTTTCCCTCTGGCTCCTTCTCTTTCTTCTCGGTGACTTGTGCTAGAAAAAGGTGACATCCTTTCTCGATGTACTTCTGGGCCTTTGTGCAAGAGATGATGTTTAGTCTTGACGCGTTTCTTCTGTCTCTTCTGTCGCCTTCTACGATTAGGACTTCGTTCCCATAAGGCAGCCGAACGATTTTCTCATCGCAAATGATGGCGACATGGTACTTCGACAACCAATCCATACCGATAATAACGTCAAAACTACCCAATTCTAACGGCATGAGGTCGATGTTGAACAGGTGATTTAACAGGTTTAAGGTACAGCCTCTTATGATAGTGCCTACCCTTTCTACGTTCACATTAGCTAACTCCACATTGTATACGTTGTCTAGAGGGTTCGGGGCAACATCGAGTAGTGGGCTAAATGCAGTTGAAACAAAGCTCCTATCTGCCCCCGTATCAAACAATATGGATGAATAACAGTTACTTAAAAGGAACGTACCCGTCACGACGTTCGGGTCCTCTTAGGCTTCCACCTTGCCCACTTCATAAACCCTCCCGCGGACTCCTTCTTCATTTCCTGGGTAGCCTTGATTTCCACCCGTCCTCTGATTTCTCTGGTTTCCACCAGCACCTTGGTTTCTTGGTTCACGGCACTCATTCTTGTTGTGCCCCCTTTTCCCGCACCCAAAACAAGTCACGTTAGCCTTCGAGTTTTGCCCCGGTGCTGTCTGTGTCGTTGCGAGAGTTCTTGACCTACAATCCTTGGTCATATGCCCAACCTTCTGACAGTTGCGGCACTTTACTGTGCATAGTCCGCTGTGGTGGAGTTTACAGCGATTGCACAGCGAGTGTTTCCCGGCATAAACCTTCTTTTCTGCTGGTCCAGCTGCATACACCTTTTTCTCTGTCGGCCCCGCAGCATAAACTTTAGCAACTTCCTGTCTCTTGTTTTGGTGGTGATTGTTGTTGTTGTTTCGGGAGTGGTCATCCTATTTCCTCTTGTTAGCCACAACCGTTTCAGCAGAATCCTCAATCACTTGGTCCATCAACTTGTTGGCCACTTCCATAGTCTCATGGAGATCAACAGCCTTAGAGGTAGTGACATTACCCTTGATGGATGGGGGTAATCCTCCAATGTACCTTTTCCAATAAACGAGTTTCAGTCTGGACCATCTCAGGGCATAGCAAAGCTAACTCTTGAAAACGTTGGTTGTATGCTGCAATGTTGGTACCCTGCACCTTGAGGTTCCAAAACTCGACCTCCAACTTCTTAACCTCGTTGCGAGGACAATACTTTTTGAGTACCATTTTCTTGAAATTTTTCCATGGCATTGCATAAGCGGTGTCATAGCCAGCAGACTTCAGATAGTTATTCCACCAGGTTAAAGCAGTATCCATGAAAGTGAATGATGCGAACTTAACCCTGTCTTCATCCGCACAACTACATATTTGGAACACAGTTTCCAACCTTTCAATCAATCTGACCAAAACAAATGCCCCCTTGGTTCCTCCGAAACCACCAGTCATGGTCTTTAGGAATTGATGCGTGGTTTTGCAACCTTACAACAGGTTTTACCTCTCGAGGGATTTCAAGAGGCTTACAACCCCACCAGGCAGTGTACCTGACCGATGTAGTATAGTGTAGTGGTAAGTACGGGGGGATTGATCGTTCTCCACAGGGAATAGTGTCGTTAGGATTGAAAAACTACTCTAATAGGTCTAAGGGTGAGAGAAGATTCTTTTTTGTGTTTTTATATTTTTATGAAAGCAAGTAAAATCTCGGGTTTAAAGGAGTGGGCGGAATTAGTTGCTAGTCAACTAACCCAAGTTACTACGAATGCAAATAAAATAAAATAACTGAAAATGAAAAGATCGTGAAACTTATGTGGAGAGAAATGTGTTTACTTAGATTTCCTTACTCCCTAACTATCTTTTACCGGTTGATTAGTGTGTATTAATCGCGTGGATGACGGGTGTATTCCTTAATACCAATCGTGGGGTGGCGTACGTACTTCCCCAACTCTATAAGCTCCTACTTCACTCCTATGTCGAGCCGGCTAGGAAGCTCCTAACATGGGATAACTAAAATTCGCTCATGCATTAAATACAACCATAAAAACCTTAGCACGCATTGGTTCATGTTTCTTAAGACGTTCAAGCAAGTTACCGAATAGGAAGTTAGCCAGTTTTCTTAAGCCTAACATCGATGAACAATCATCCAATACAACTAATAACACACTAATAACCAATAATCAATAGCTAGGTTTCATTAGATCTAAGCAAACACAAGATAAATCTAGCCTAGCATGTTAATCAAAAGACAAGAACAAGATATAATCAAACAACACATAGACATATTGAATGATTAAATAATCACTTATCTTCAATTAAACATGGGAGATCCAAGGGTATGAAAACCCTTAAAAATGGCAGAAATTCGTCTTAGGGTTTCTCCCCCAAAGTTACACACAATAAGTTCCACACTAATGACAAAAAATTGCAAAACTATATATAGAGTTTAAGGGCTGACGGCGTCACGTTATAGATCCTGACGCCGTCACCTCGCCGCTTTTAGGGTTCCCGGATGGCCTTCCTGACGCCGTCCCTCTTTAGTGCTCCAAAATCCGGCTCTGGCTTATCAAGGCTTGACGCCGTCAGAAATGGGCTTGACGCCGTCCCTCTTTAATTTAAACCGTGATGGCCTTGATCACTTCAAAGGGTGACGCCGTCAGATTTTTCATGCAAAATTCTCTGGCTTATCATGAGTAATTTTCATATCCACCTCTTTTGCCAAGCCATGACGCCGTCTGGGCCAATCCCTGACGCCGTCAAAGGTACTTTCCAGCATAATTTTGAGACTTTGCCGTTTTCTTCACTTTTATGCTCCAAAAACGTCCAAAATGCTTCCTTTTCCAGATTTCTTCTCCAAAGTACCTAAAATGACAAAAGGAACGATTTAGGACAATATTTGATCAAATAAATACGATTTAGGGCTTAAATGACCCCCTAAAAGCGGTACACTTTTCGCTTCATCAAATACCCTTACACTTGAGATTTGCTTGTCCTCAAGCAAATGCGCTTTTATTCTAATCAAAATACAAGTTAGGGGTCATTTAACACTAATATAAAAGTAATTACAACAAATAGTCGTTCCACTTTAATCATAATAAGCACGGAGATTACAAACTAGCACCTCACAAGTAGTGTTTAGATACTCACATCTCTCAAGTGTCATCAAAATAAATCTCATAAATGAAAACGGATAATATCTCTCACTACCTGTCATAGCAAATAGATTACCATAGGCTTGGGAAAGGATCAAAAACCTCCTCCACTAGGCGTAAGCACCTAAGATAAACTATCAAAGAGGGCTTTTAAACGGGTTATAACGTGAGGTGTAGGGATATGATAAACACGGTTTTGTTGGATAAGGGATATTTTACTGGTGGCGAGTTAAAGATCTTGATCAATTACATGTACTATACAATGTTGCTAAGCCAAGACTCGACTCAATCTTAAGCTAAAAACAAAAAAACATAAAATAAACATAAAATGAAACGGGATGGTAGTCCGTATGTTTTTTCTATTTTTCTTTTTTTTTTTTTTTTTTTCATACACTCTTGCCCTACCATCCAAAATAATACATCATAGGGGCGTTGCATTCCCCTTACACTTGAACTTTTACATAACTTTACAAATACTATTCTAATGACTCGAATTAAGATAATCGAAACACTTGGAGTACTTTTAAAATATTTAGCACATATGGGGGTAATAAATGATGTTCTTCCCCATTACTCCATTACACTAGTACTTTACCCATGAGTCCCAATCGTCCCAAAACAATATGTACAAGGATATGACTCGACTTAGCAACCATGTAATCAATTAGATAATTAACTTGGGTTTAAACAAATGTTGTCACAATAATGCACTAAAAATGAGTGCATACAAAGTAGGCTAAGGCGATTTGGGTGTACATTTTAGTGGGGTGTAACAAATTCTTCCTTTAAGTAAAATGCTTAAAGGTCGAAACGAAAAGATAGGCTCTGAGGGGTGTACTAGGGGTATCGTGTACTAAAAATGAGTACAACGCAAAGGGTGTGGGAGAATTACTTGACCAATGTAGCCAATGTAATTATAACAAAAACACAGGTGTAAAGCAATGGGTTAATCCTAATGCCTCTTATCATGTAGTAAATCTAACTACACGAATGTAGTCTCACTTGTGGCCTCGGAATGGTCCTAACGCAAGTTCTAGAATCTAAGTGCTACCGGTACACACATCATAGCATAAATGCTTTTCCTACCAATTCTAGGGGCGAACCTCACATATTTGGGGTGGAAAAATTTTTTAGTGGTACGGTTTTGTGCTAGTCATATAACTCCTATCCATGAGACGCTCACTAAGATCATAGTTTTACTCCTAAATGTTGTAAAAAATTTTAAATTTGGCACTAAAATTTCCCTAACAGGTATTTCTCTCAGTTTTATTACACATTTACTATTAAACAAACAAAAATCAGGTGCAATTGTATTCTCTAAAGTATCGTACTTTTACCCCCCCCCCTTACACTTAAGATGAACATTGTCCCCAATGTTCAAATAACAGGATGTAAAAGTGAAAAGGTAAAAGAATGAAATCAAATACTCCCCTGATTCGCTCGGTGGATAATGTAGTAACATGGTTAGATCTTCTTCCAAGGGAATGTAGAAGCTCCAAGACTAAAGCATCGCCATAAGCTTGATTCCACATACATCTCCTTGTCCAAAATAACCTGTTAAACCTGAGAAAACAAACACGAAAACCTGCATAACATCGGCGGGATAAACTCTATATAAGGATATAATGCTTGTGGAATGATAATTTTGCAGATTCCTGGAGATTATAAGTTAGATATTTAATAAAAACTTTTTATGAAAACAAAACTTTCAAAAATTTCAGAAAATTAAAACCTGACGCCGTCAGGTTGTAACTCCTGACGCCGTCAGAAATGATCTGACAGAATTCTCATGTTAAGTTTTCGGAAAAATTTTGGAAAAACCTATACCTTACTTCCTGGAATTCCTGCAAAACATCATTATGACTCGATACAAGCATTTGACTCAAACAAATACAAATATGTATGTCAATTTATTATTATTACGATTCATGTTCATTTGTTCTAATAAACCGATTTAGATTTCCCTTACACTTAACTTTTGCAAAATACCTTTATATGTAGTTAAGACGAAGTTAAAAACAAAATAAAGCATTTTCACAATTTAGTTTTGAACATGAATCAACAATAATAAAAATTAAACACACATACGGAAACAAATAAAATCAAACAACCAAACAAATAAACACACAAAGCAAATAAAGCTTGGGTTGCCTCCCAAGAAGCGCTTTTCTTTATTAACGAGTCTTGTAGCTAGACTCAAAGTCACGTACATTACGTGATTCCATCGTTGGTCACGGTTCCTAGGCCATTCTCATTTCCGGTTTTATACTCCGGTCCTAATTTCAAACAATCCTTGTAGAAACCGGATATCCTTCCCATAACATAGTCTACTCCTTTATTTCTATCCTCATCATTCCTATAGTAGACCGCTTGCTTAAGCTCCTTCTCAACTTTTGACAAGTGTTGAAATTGTTCTATCTTATATGGCATTTGGTAGTTTACCTCATCGGTATCATCCTTAAATCTAACTATCCCTAAGGAAGGTTCATAAGTCATTCTAGAGACCTCAACAAATGGTTTTCCAAAAACCACTTTAGTTAAGGATGCATCGACTATTGGGCGGATATCTTCTACAATTACAAAGTCGGTGACATAGGTGAAGTTTCCTACATAAACCGGTAATCCCTTAACTCTTCCCGTGAAGTTACTCATCCAACCCTTGTCAGGGAACATCCTATACCCAAGTTGATTTTTCATTATCAAGTTGTAGTGGGCTCTAGTCATGATGTTTATGGGCGATCTAAGGTCGATGTAAGCTTTCCACACATGCAAATGTCCGATGTTGCATGGTATGTTGAGATTAGAAGGGTCGCCTATTTTTATAATTGGTCTACCTAGGAAGTATGGTGTCTCGGGGTCATCGAATAAGTCTATATGATATGCGCGCTCTTCCTTAGTGGGTAGCCTATTGAAGTAGTCCTCATCATCATCCACTTCTTCAATCTCACTTGTCCTAACTTCCTTATCAACCTCGACTTTCTTAACCTCATCCATAGGTTCACTATTATCATCATTCCTATCAATCGGTTTGATAGTGACAATGTTGACGAAGTGGACATGTTTGGATGAAGAGGGGTCTTTTACTTGGGGTCTGCTATTTGTGTTCCTAGCGTCCTTATGTGAAGGTGATAGCACTTGGTTATTGAGGGCTTTCAATAAGTTGTCAATTTTATTGGTCATCTCCGTTTGTTGTTGATTGAATTCGGATTCAAACTTAGCTATCCGAGCTTCTTGAGATGCCATAAATTGGGACATCAATCCTTCAAAGTTATTGGTACTACCATAATTGTTGGAAGGATTGTTATTGAAAGTACGGTTCGAGTTGGAACCGCTTGATTGGAAACGATTAGGTGGGTTGGAAGAACTGGTTTGTTGTGCGTTTTGGTTTTGTTTCCACCTAAGGTTCGGGTGATTTTTCCATGAGGGGTTGTATGAATCACCGTAGGGGTTTGGCTCGGGTTTGAAAGTGTACCACTTGTCTCCCGCTCCGTCGGTACGCGAGGATGCGTAGTCCGCAAAAGCTTGTTCGGGGAGTTCCATGCAATCACGAGTGTCGTGGGGACCACTACATAATTCACATGAAGAAGTGATTTTGTTCACTTGGCTTGAAGGTTTAGGAGCCTCGTAGGATTTCATGAGAAACTTGACTTGGTCTTCAAGTTCTATGATCCTACGGTCGGAAGTGCTTGAATTGTTCGAAGGCAAAGATATTGCCTTGACCGTTTTATTCAAATCACGGGGGTCACTCCAACTTTCGTTGTCATAAAGAGCAAGATCTTCTAGGAGAGCCCATGATTCTTCCGCACTTAGATTACGTAGCTTACCACCGGCCGATTGGTCAATGGTTTGCCTCGTGGAAAGATTGATATGGTCATAGAAGATTTGCACTTGGAGCCAAAGTTCTATGCCATGGTGAGGGACTTTTTGGAGTAAGTCCTTGAATCGAGTCCATGCCTCGTAGAGGGTTTCGCCTTGACGTTGTTGGAACATCAAGATATCATTCCTTAGCTTGGTAGTTCTTCCCGGTGGGAAAAACTAAGCAAGGAAGCGAGTGGTGAGATCATCCCAAGAGGTGATGGATCCTGCGGGTAGACGTTCTAGCCATTGACTAGCTTGGTCCCGCAGAGAGAATTGAAAGAGACGCAGTCGGGTCGTCTCTCGAGTGGCAACATCAAGGTCTATGGAATCAACGATTTTGAGAAAGTCCTTGAGATGTTGATTAGGATCTTCAGAACGAAGTCCATGGAATGCGCATCCGCTTTGCACCAACCGGATGGTGTCGGATCGCAAGGGAGTGACATTGGCTCCTTGAGTGAGCTCAATGGTGTTTCGATAGCCATGGTGGCTAGGACGGGAGTAGTCTCCTAAGGTACGGGCTCTAGGAGGTTGTGGTGGTTGGTTGTTGGGATCAAGGATATTACCATCTTCCATGATGTCGAATGGTAATGGTTACGAACAAAGAAACGAAGAAAAAAGATAGACTAAAGAAAACCTAGAAAAATAAAATAAAAATCTCACTAGAAAGGAATCTAGTGAGTAGACCTATAAAATAAAAATTCAACCTAAACAATAACTATTCCCCGGCAACGGCGCCAAAAACTTGATGCGTGGTTTTGCAACCTTACAACAGGTTTTACCTCTCGAGGGATCTCAAGAGGCTTACAACCCCACCAGGCAGTGTACCTGACCGATGTAGTATAGTGTAGTGGTAAGTACGGGGGGATTGATCGTTCTCCGCAGGGAATAGTGTCGTTAGGATTGAAAAACTACTCTAATAGGTCTAAGGGTGAGAGAAGATTCTTTTTTGTGTTTTTATATTTTTATGAAAGCAAGTAAAATCTCGGGTTTAAAGGAGTGGGCGGAATTAGTTGCTAGTCAACTAACCCAAGTTACTACGAATGCAAATAAAATAAAATAACTGAAAATGAAAAGATCATGAAACTTATGTGGAGAGAAATGTGTTTACTTAGATTTCCTTACTCCCTAACTATCTTTTACCGGTTGATTAGTGTGTATTAATCGCGTGGATGACGGGTGTATTCCTTACCAATCGTGGGGTAGCGTACGTACTTCCCCAACTCTATAAGCTCCTACTTCACTCCTATGTCGAGCCGGCTAGGAAGCTCCTAACATGGGATCACTAGAATTCGCTCATGCATTAAATACAACCATAAAAACCTTAGCACGCATTGGTTCATGTTTCTTAAGACGTTCAAGCAAGTTACCGAATAGGAAGTTAGCCAGTTTTCTTAAGCCTAACATCGATGAACAATCATCCAATACAACTAATAACACACTAATAACCAATAATCAATAGCTAGGTTTCATTAGATCTAAGCAAACACAAGATAAATCTAGCCTAGCATGTTAATCAAAAGACAAGAACAAGATATAATCAAACAACACATAGACATATTGAATGATTAAATAATCACTTATCTTCAATTAAACATGGGAGATCCAAGTGTATGAAAACCCTTAAAAATGGCAGAAATTCGTCTTAGGGTTTCTCCCCCAAAGTTACACACAATAAGTTCCACACTAATGACAAAAAATTGCAAAACTATATATAGAGTTTAAGGGCTGACGGTGTCACGTTATAGATCCTGACGCCGTCACCTCGCCGCTTTTAGGGTTCCCGGATGGCCTTCCTGACGCCGTCCCTCTTTAGTGCTCCAAAATCCGCTCTGGCTTATCAAGGCTTGACGCCGTCAGAAATGGGCTTGACGCCGTCCCTCTTTAATTTAAACTGTGATGGCCTTGATCACTTCAAAGGGTGACACCGTCAGATTTTTCATGCAAAATTCTCTGGCTTATCATGAGTAATTTTCATATCCACCTCTTTTTCCAAGCCATGACGCCGTCTGGGCCAATCCCTGACGCCGTCAAAGGTACTTTCCAGCATAATTTTGAGCCTTCGCCGTTTTCTTCACTTTTATGCTCCAAAAACGTCCAAAATGCTTCCTTTTCCAGATTTCTTCTCCAAAGTACCTAAAATGACAAAAGGAACGATTTAGGGCAATATTTGATCAAATAAATACGATTTAGGGCTTAAATGACCCCCTAAAAGCGGTACACTTTTCGCTTCATCAGGAATTCTTGGTAGGTGCAGTCGCGGTTGTTGTTGTTTGTTGGTCTTGAGTTTCCGACATCAGTAGTTGAGTTGTTTGCTGCTGCCACCCGTTCCTCTACTAACTGATCAAGTATAGCTCGGTTCACAGGTGGAGCTGCTGCATTAGCCCTGGCTGGGCCTGGATTAACTGGTTGCGCACGAGTAGTCCTGTTTGACCTTCTCTTAGGAGGCATCTTGCTGCACTACAAACAAAAGATAAAGACAAATGAGATTCGGAGAGTTTGTTATCACACAAGAGTATAATCACCATAGGTAGAGTATATGAATAAGATCAATCATAGAGAGAATGACACAATAGAGTAATCAACCAAGCTTGTTATAGATTAGAAGTCGATACATGTTTACAAAATTACAAGCTTCGAATACATAAAAGAAAGGTACAAGTTTCGAATACATAAAGGGAGATTACAACTGCCACTAACTGATGACTACTCAGTTTAGTGGAAAAATACATCATAAGCTACTAGAAACTAGAATCAATCACGCCCAAGGCGTAGCTGCTCCAACTTTGCTGCCAACCGTCCTACAGTAGACTCCAACTGTGCAATGCGCCTCCTTGACGCCAAGACCTCACAACGATCCTCCTGCTCTGACCTCATCACTCCAGCAATCACTAACTCCATATCGTGTATCCTATGCCAAGTGGTCAACTCCGCATCCCAAGCTCTCGGCTGATCCTTCCCGATGTCATCAAACCTACGATGCACACCTGCAAGCTCTCTACCAAACCTATATGTCCGCTCATCGAGTCTCCCAATTCTTTCTAGCTTGTGGAAAACTAGAAGGGGGGTTGAATAGTTTTTACCGTTTTAAAATTCTTTTGCTTTGAATACTTTACGTGATTTCAACTAATGCAAATAATAAACAATATATAACATGCAAGTAAGGAAAGAAACGATCAAACCACAACACAGTTGTTTATAGTGGTTCGGTCTACAAGGACTCTCTTCCTTGCCCTACTCCATTCCTCGAGCCTCTAACTCGAGAGTTTTTCTTCACTAAGAAACAAGCTCCCTTCTCGGCGGAGAAAACCTTTATAAACGTCGCTTACACTTTTTCCGGTACAAAGCTAAATACTGAGTTCTTTTACAAGGGCACAACCACTCCCGATACTCTATGTATTTTGAGGACTAAAATACTAACCGATCACTACAGAGGTATATGATTGTTTGGTACAAACAATGATGTGTGAAAAACAACAAATTCACACTATGACTAATCTAACAAGTCTTGCAACGCTTTGTTGAAACTTGTGATGCTTTGATCTTCTTGCTACAAAGAGAGATCACTAAAAATGAAATATGAAATATGAATGGGTTAGAAATGAATGAAATAATGAATGATGTTGTTTATGCTTATAAGTGATGAGAAAACATGAATGTGTGGCCTGCTATTTATAGACCAACTGCCTTAGCAAGCCACGGATGGGATGGATCCAAATTGAGGGATCCGTCCGTGTTGCTGTTTGGTTCCGTGGGAGCCTGACTGCAAATCTCCAAAAATCTTCACCAAATCTAACCATGATATTTCCATATCTTTTCATTGTGTAAATATCAAACCAAGATATTCATATGATCTTCAAAATCTCCTAAAGATTTCAAAGTGATGCATGCCATGATGTCATAGTACATTTTCCAAATTTAGAATTAAAATGTAAACGAATGTAACAAGTAAATGTATATGAATGTATCATGTATATACTAGTGATCATATATGTAGCTTGTAGATGATGTTATGATTTTATGAGAAGCTTGTGACTATATATGTAAAAGACTTAACTATATTTATGCTTTGCTAAAACTAAAGTTTATAATTGTCATTAACAAAATATAGGAAATATCGTAAAATATAAATAACGTTTTTAGACGATATTTGTATTAACAATCCCCCCTTTTTGTTGAGGACAAAACATAAAGTTTATTTTTAAGAAATGAAATAAATAGAGTGCAAGTCTTTTAAAAATATAGATTAAACTAGTTTTATGCAATTTTTAAAATCAATTTAGGCATTTTAAATTGTATAAAACATGTGATGTATGAGTTTAATATTATCTCCTCTTTTTTGTCGAAACAAAAACTATAAATGCATAGCGGAATGTAGTGCAAGCCCTTGGCTAAGTATAATGATGCATGGATTTTGAGTGCTTGAATAGCTCCCCCTAATTGGGGTGCCAAGTATACGATGCATTAATTAAGAAAGCTACAAAAATAAAGGTTAGTAATAAGTAAATGATGCATGGATTTAGAGTGCTTGATTAGCTCCCCCTTGGTCAATACTCCCCCTAGTTAGGATGCCAAATTATTTGATGCAAGGATTATGAATGCTACACAAATAAAGGTTAGTTGATAAATAGTTCAAACCAACCAAGTATAATGATGCATGAATAATGAGAGCTACAAAACAAAGGTTAGTTAATAAGTAGTTCAAACCAACCATATAATGCACAATAAGTGATCACAATCAACACACAAACATCAACAAACATCTTTTATTTGAAAATTATTTGTGACAAAAGTCACAAATGGAGATGCTACAAAGGAAATGAATAGAAAATAACTTAGAAAGAAAAAGAGTCCTAAAATAAAAATCCTATAAAAGAAAAAAGAAAAAAACCTAAGATAAAAAGCTCCTAGTGTGAGCATCTATTGCGGTGGGTGAGAAAGAGCGTTGAGGCGCTCAAGGATGTGGTTCAAGATGAATCTCATCTCGTTTTGTAACTCATGAACCAAAATGTTGGTTCTTTGAGTGAGATGAGCGGTTCGTTCGCACATGGGGCAACCATGGCGAGGGAAGTTTGGTGGTATGTTAAGTTTGTTTGTTGGTGGTGGAACATATGATGATTGTTGGTTGGGATTGGGTGGAGACATGATGGATGATAGCAATGTGGTTTGGCGGTTAAGTTCCTCATTTATTTGACCTTGAGTTTGTGGATGGTTAATCCACATTGACTCGTCAATGCCTTGAAGTGTGGAGGTTGGTGAGAAAGGTTGAGATTCAGGTTGTTGAGGTGGAGCTTGATCACGGTAGAGAGGACCATGGATGTCCCTATAAATAGGGTGGAAGAGTAGTGGTTGTTGTTGTGAAGGTTCAACCTCAAAAGGCATTGGTAGTGGATTGGTGGATCTCGGAGGTAGGTCTTCCAAGGTTTCTAAGTAGGGGTGTGGAGAGGTTAGTGGTGTGGCAAACATCTCAATAGGTTGGAGTTTTGGAGATCTAGGAGGTGATGGTGATTTAAGTAATTGAGATGGTGCAGGAGGTGGTGTGGTGGTCATTGGTGTTTTGGTAGGTGGTGGAGTAGTTATGATTATTGGTGAGGGTGTTGGAGTGGACAAGGTAAGGAAATTTTCATCATTGATCGGAGATGAGATGTTTAGTGGTGATGAATCTGATGAAGATGAGTTGAGATTTACAAAGCAACATGATCTTACACTCATTCTGGCAGTTCTTCTATGAGGTCTTGATGATGAGGAGGAGTTGCTTGACTTTGTCATTGTGAGGAAAATGGTTGAGATATGCAGAAATGCTACTAGAAGTGGTGGTGAAGGTGTGAGAAATGATCATCCTAAAGGTTCCAATTTATAGAATCCAAGATTTATGGAAGAGTGTATTTGGATTTGATGTTAAACCACACAAAAATGGTGGTTTCTATTGATTTGGAAGTGAAATAGAAGCTTGTCAAATCTTCAAAGTCAATCCAATGAGATTGAGTTGAGTGAAATGAAGAAGATATGCAGTTAATGCATAGTGGTGAGTGGGAAATCTTATGATGTGATTGATCCACGGATGGCAAGGAACCATTTTGAGGGATCCTTGCTTGGTGGAGAAAGGTAACTTGAGTAGATTTTTTAAATTTCAAGTTTTGTTGGGAAAAGTTTTTCCTATTGAACTAAGTGATCTAAGATGATCCTAATATGAGGTATTATCAGTAAAAGTATCCTAATGACAAGAATGAGTGAACTAGAGTGTGAGATTAATTGAAAATTTAAAAATATAGCTGTTATATGGCGGAACCAAATGGTTCCGCCTGATCCGTCAGGCAATTTTTGGCAGCACCAAAAATTTGGACGGACGGAACCAAATTTTTGGTTTCGTCCAATCCGCCGAGCAAAAAAAGTAAACAGAGGGGTTTTTTGAAGGCCCGAATCCCGTTCAAATCCCGTAAATTTTCCTAAAACATGTGTAATTAATTAGTTGTGATTGAACAATAACAAAAAAACAGATATTAACACATGTAAGCACATAGATCAAACTAGGGCTAATGATATTACTTATAATATGTGTTGTGCCAAACAGTGGCTTAAGAATAGAAAATTGATAACATCATAATGTTATCACCCTGCATGACAATGTTAGTTCACATAATTTTTCAATGATAAGTTATCATCCTACGACCATAAAAATATATCACACATCATCGTTAAAAACAATTGTACCAAACACTCATGAAACCTCTCATTGCCTATCTAGTTTCTTGTTCATCATCGTTAGGAATCTCCCGATGCATTTGAAAATCCCTCTTGTTTGCTTAAATTCTTCCGTTTGATTGTCAATAGCCGGAAGTTGTGTCATGTATTCGAGAGGTGGAAGCCTAGAATATGGAAGTCCCTCATCCTCGCTCATAGATGATGATGATGAGGAAGTTGGTGGATGAGGACGTTTTCCTTGTGTTTTAGCTACTCTCTTATCACTCAAAGGTACAAATATGTGGTTAACAATGGAGTAGTCGGGGCAAAAACCTCTAGCATTTGGAGGGATAGGTGCAAAGGCTCTATAAAGACGGGTGAGAAGCATCCCGTATGGAAGAGCGGTGGTTCCTAACATTGGTATGTCCGCCATTCTTTTGGCAACATAGTAGGCAATGTCGAAAGGTTGATGTTAACATAAATAATGCCTAAAAACATTATTCATATCTCTATGTTTTAATTATCACAAAATATAAACTCATTAAACATAAACTTATCAAATAAACAAGTATTTAGTTGTAAATATTCATTTCTACAACTTAATCACTTAAAGTATGAATAAACAAGTGCTTAATGCATTATATGATCAAAGGAACATTTTCTTAATAACTAGATTTTTTATAAAACATCAAAAACATTTTATATATTTTTGAAAAACATTTTTGGTATTTAATAAAAATGTTTAATCTTTTATAAAAATATGAATTCAAATTTTTAACCAAAATCAGTTAAAATGTTCCAGAAAAACCTTCCCCACAAAAGGACAAAATTGGCCAACGTTCAGTAGGGGCGGCCCCCTTAATTTTGCTAGGCGGCCCCCTTAATAATTAAGGGGACCGCCCCCGCTCCAGTAGGCCTCCAGTTGTCCAGTTTTTCTCCTATAAATACCAGCCTTCTCCTGGATTTTTACTCACCTTTTGCACACTGAAACTTTCTGTTTTAAATCACATTTCATATCTTTAAAAACCCTTTGATCATATAATCTTAAGCTTTGGTTTCTAAGTGATCCAAGCTTCCTCCATTCAAGTGCAAAAGAAGAATACTCCTTCAACAACTAGAGAAGAAGTATTGCAACTTAGATACCTAAGTTGTTTGTGTCATCATACATTTGTTTATAAGTTGTGTATTGTTGTTAGATAGTGGTGTGTATAATTGTTTGGGATAGGTTAGTGTATAAGTAGAGAAGTTGTGTTGTTAAGGTGTGTAAGTAGTGAAGGTGTGTAAGTAGTGAAGGTGTGAAGTAGTAGAAGTGTACATAGGTTGTGCTTAGTTGTGAAGTGTCGTGAAGAAGTCGTGAAGAAGTCGTGAAGTAGTTGTGAAGAAGTCGTGAAGTAGTCGTGAAGAAGAAGGTGTGATTAAGTCGTGTTTAAGTTGTGAGATTGGTTCTAGCTACGATTAGAACTCGACATCTAGATTTGTGTCGTTAAGCCGGTGTAAGCTAAAGTTGTGTAAGGTTTTCTCCGCCATAAGGGAGCTTGTTGACATAGTGAAGAAAACTCTCGAGTTAGGTGCTCGGGGAGTGGAGTAGGGCAAGGAAGGTGTCCTTGTAGCCGAACCACTATAAATCTCTTGTCTCTCGGTTAGATCTTTCCATCTTTAGCTTTCATTTCATTTTATTACATTTCTTGCATTACTTATTTATATTTTCTTATATGCATATTGTTCATATTGTTTGAGATCACATAAATTCGAATCTAAGTTTTAAAAAGTAAACAAAGTTTTCAAAATAAAATTAAAAGGACATAAAACTATTCAACCCCCCCCCCTTCTAGTTTTCCACAATTGGTATCAAGAGCCAGGTCAAACAAGATTTTTAAAATTAACTGTATTTTAAAACTTGAAACGATCTATGGAATCTTTAAAATATTTATAAGGGAAATCTATGCAAAGACCACCACTATTTGAAAGTGATGGTTTTCTTTATTGGAAAAATAGATTCGAAACTTATGTGAAATCAAAGGATCTTGATCTTTGGCATGTTATTACCTATGGTGATTTTCCCCCTATTCAATATAATATCCTAACTAAAATAGATGAAATTGTACCGTTTGAAAAACAAAATGATGATTTAAAAAGGAAACTAGCAAAAAATAATGAAGCTAAAATGGTTATTTATAATGCGTTACCACGCAAAGAATATGAAAGAATTTTTATGTGTCAAACCGCAAAATAAATTTGGGATTCTTTACTAATCACTCACCAAGGTAATAGTCAAGTCAAAGATAATAAAATAGATCTTCTTGTGCAACAATATGAACAATTTACAATTCCTGAAGAGGAATCTATTGATAATGCATTTGCTAAATTTAACACAATCATCACAAGTTTAAAAGCACTTGATGAGACTTTTTCTAGCAAAAATTGTGTAAGGAAAATTCTTAGGGCATTACATCCGAAATGGCGCGCGAATGTCACGGAAATTGAAGAGTCAAAGAACTTGATGACGTTATCACTTGATGAGCTTATTGGCAACTTGAAGGTTCATGAAGAAATTATAAAGAGGGACTCGGAAACGGTCAAGAGCAAGAAAGATCAAATCAAGTCTCTCGCGCTAAAAGCCAAAAAGGAACTTAGTGATGACGATGATTCAAGTGACGATAGTGAAGACGAAGAATATGCAATGGCCGTTAGAGAATTCAAGAAATTCTTCAAGAGACGAGGAAGATTCACGAGACAACCGCGAGATGAAAGAAGATCGCTACAAAGAAATAGAAATGATAACTATGGGAAAAGAAAGTGCTTTAGATGTGGAAGCCAAAACCATCTCATTGGCAAATGTCCAAAGCCATCGGGTTATGATTACGAAAGCGCATTTGTTAGTGGAACATGGAGCGATAGCGACAAAGATGAAGCGGACAAAGCAAAAGACGAAAAGTGCCTTGTAGCCCAAGCCACCGATGAAATATGTCTTGGGATAAATTTGGAGCCCGACGAATGGATTAAGGATAGCGGATGCTCGAAGCACATGACGGGAAACCGGAAGCTATTCTACTCCTACAAGGCATACAACGGAGGTAATGTTATTTTCGGTAGTGATTTTCGTGGAAAAATCATTGGCAAAGGTACGATCTCTCAAGACTCCCTAACTATTGAAAATGTTGAGCATGTAGATAACTTAACATATAACTTGCTTAGTATAGGACAAATATGCGATAATAAGTGTAGGGTTACTTTTACAAGTAAAGATAGCGAAATAGTTAAGGACGGAAAGGTCATAGGTTGAGGAGTTAGGAAAGGTGGCGTATATGTTATGAAACTAGGAAATAAACCGGAAGATAAAATATGTCTAGCTACCTTAGATGAAAACTCTACATTGTGGCATAGAAGATTAGGTCACGCAAATATGCAACAAATACAATCCCTAGCCTCTAAAGAATTAGTTAGAAACTTGCCTAACCTAAGATATGACCAACACTTTTGCGATGCATGTAAAATAGGAAAGCAAGCACATGCTAGTCACAAAGCTAAGAATATAGTCTCCACTACTAGATGCCTAGAATTATTACACATGGACCTTTTTGGTCCAACCGCTGTGCGGAGTTACGGAGGTAATCGTTATACCTTAGTAATTGTAGATGACTATTCACGATACACGTGGACTAGTTTTTTAAGTGATAAAACCGAAGCCTTTAATAAATTTGAAATATTTAGTAAAATGATTCAAAATAAATTAGGATGTTCTATAGTATCAATTAGGACAGACCATGGTCGGGAATTTGATAACGAAGTGCAATTCGGAAAATATTGTGATTTAAATGGGATATCTCACAATTTCTCCGCTCCTCGCACTCCACAATCAAATGGGGTAGTAGAAAGAAAGAATCGAACCTTACAAGAGATGAGTAGAACAATGCTAAATGAACAATCTATCCCACAAAAATTTTGGTGCCATGCCGTAGATACATCAACATATATAATAAATAGAGTCTCAATTAGAAGAATATTAGGAAAAACCCCATATGAGTTATTAAGAGGTAGAAAACCTAATCTAAATTACTTTAGGGTATTCGGGAGCAAATGTTTTGTTCTCAATACAAAAGATTACCTTACCAAGTTTGATCCTAAGTCGTACGAAGGAATCTTTCTAGGGTATTCACAAAATAGTAAAACATACATAATACTTAATAAACACACTATGAAAGTAGAAGAGTCCTTAAATGTAACATTTGATGAAACTCCACCACCACCTAAGACATTGTCCCTAGAAGATGATGACCTAGTTGAAGAAGAAGCTATTGAGGTTAGTAAAATTAAACCCTTAGGTGATGATAATGAAGATATAATATTAGGTGAAAACGAAATAGTAAATGTAAAGGAATCTAAATCACACCCGTTAGATAATATAATAGGAAACTTAAATCAAAGAACCCTTAGATCACAAGCTCAAGATAAAAATAACTTCATTTGTTTCCTATCAACTATAGAACCTAAAAATATAAATGAGGCATTAAAAGATGAAAGTTGGGTTATGGCTATGCAAGAAGAACTAAATCAATTTAAGACTAATGACGTTTGGGAACTAGTCCCAAATCCCATGAACATGACCATCATAGGAACTAAGTGGGTTTATAGAAATAAGTTAGATGAAGATGGAATAGTCACTAGGAACAAGGCTAGGTTAGTTGCCCAAGGATATAATCAACAAGAAGGAATAGATTATGACGAAACTTATGCCCCCGTAGCTAGATTAGAATCTATAAGAATACTACTTGCCTATGCATGCGCCCAAGATTTTAAGTTATTTCAAATGGACGTGAAAAGTGCATTCCTTAACGGTTTTATCAATGAGGAGGTATACGTGGCACAACCTCCAGGATTCATTGACTTCGCAAAACCTGATTATGTTTATAAACTCAAAAAAGCTTTATATGGACTCAAACAAGCTCCCAAGGCTTGGTATGATCGATTAAAGGCATTTCTTATTAAACATGATTATTCCATGAGAATGGTAGATAACACTCTTTTCACGAAAAAGAAAAACCCAAATCTCATCATTGTCCAAATATATGTCGACGACATTATATTCGGATCAACTTGTCAGGATATGTGTGATGAATTCGCCAAAATCATGCATGATGAGTTTGAGATGAGTATGATGGGTGAACTTAATTTCTTCCTAGGATTACAAATAAAACAATTAGAAAATGAAATGTTTTTTAATCAATCTAAGTACATTAAGGAAATGCTTAAGAAATTTGGATTAGAAGACGCTAAGCCCATGAAGACACCAATGTCTACGGAAGTAAAACTCACAAGAGATGAAGAGGGTGAGTCCGTAGAAAACACTAAGTATAGAGGAATGATAGGTAGTTTACTATACTTAACGGCAAGTAGACCGGATATCATGTTTAGTGTCTGCCTTTGTGCTCGCTTTCAAGAGGATCCCAAAACCTCTCACCTAGAAGCGGTTAAGCGTATCTTCCGATACATTAAAGGCACTATACACTTAGGATTATGGTATCCTAAGGGATCGGGCATAGAAACCATCATCTATGCGGATTCGGATCATGCGGGAGACTACGTGGATAGAAAAAGCACTAGCGGAATTTGCACGTTAATGGGATGTTGTCTAACATCTTGGTTCTCGAAGAAGCAAACCACTCTTGCTATTTCTACCACAGAAGCCGAATATGTAAGCGCTAGAAAGGCATGTCAACAAGCACTATGGATGAAACAAGCTCTCGTAGATTATGGCATTAGGTTAGATGACGTCCCAATTATGTGTGATAATAAAGGTGCTATAGATTTAAGTAAGAATCCCGTTCAACACTCTATGACTAAACATATAGAAATACGCCACCACTTCCTCCGCGATAACGTTCAAAAAGGAAACATATCTATAGAAAAGGTTGCATCGGAAGATAACTTAGCAGACATATTCACTAAGCCCCTTAAGCGTGAACTCTTTAACCACTTACGTTTAGGCCTAGGAATGATGGAATAAATTGACTGAATTTTCTGCATTTTTGGTAAAAAAAAATTTCCAGATGGGCGGACCCCTTAATGTCATAAAGGAGGTCCCCTTAATTATTAAGGGGACCGGCTTGTCATTAAGGAGACCGGCCATTTGACTGTAACATTTTTTATTTTTTATTTTTTTGTTTCCTCCCATCTGAGTCTAGGAATCTGTTTTGCACAAAATAAAAGATTGGGATATTTCTTTGCATAAACATATTTATAAACAAAACCCAATCTATTTTCTACAAATCATTCTCACATCTAGGAAAACACATGAAAACCATTTTTCTTACATTGTTGAATAATGCTAAAAACATTTTTTTTCATGCATAAAGATCTCACATGAATTCTCAAAGTATATAATCTAATATATACATCTTTGATATTCATATATTGAGCAAAATCAAATCAAGGAGACCTTGGATTGTTTCTTAAGAATTTTTTTTTTTTTTTTTTTTTTTTTTTTTTTTTTTTTTTTTTTTTTTTTTTTTTGCATTTAGGAGTCGAAACAATCACATCTCCACATTTGTTGCATATAGGCACACACTAGAACAAACCTATTAATCACATCCTCACAATTGTTCCATCACCTATTCCCCATTAGTTTCTAGTGCCTTTGCTCCATTACCCTTGCCTTAGATGATTAATTGCCTTAATTCTCTAAATTGCTAGATATTAATTATTGCTTGCTTATTTATTTATATTATATGCCATACATGCTTAATATGTTTCTCTATTGCCTCAAAGAGTGGGACTTGCCTAAAACCAGAAGCTCAAAACATAGCCATCCTCACCTATTTCTGCAGAAAAACCCATTTCTGGAACCCAGAAAGGTACCAGATGGGCGGCCCCCTTAATTATTAAGGGGACCGGCCATCTGCTGGACGGGTTCACAGAATCTTTTTCTGCTTTTTAGCCTATTTGATCCTATACTTCCCAAAATTCACAAACACATTTTGTCCTAATCACCCAACAAGCCTATCCATTCCTAAACAACACAAATCCTCCACTATAAATAACCCCATATCTCACCACATTCAATCATCCCATCATGTCTTCTCCTATCAACCCAAAACCAAAAACCTCAAAGCTAGCAAGGATGACCTTAAAACCCGGGTGGAAAAGAAAACCTCACCCTCACCACAAGCCCATCACAACTAGACAACCAACACCTCCATCATCATTCATCCCCACCTACTCTCCAAGATCACAGCCTCATTCCATTGAACCATTTCACAAACCCTACCATTTTGGCCAAACATCCACATTCATTCCAAACTACTCTCCTAAACATCAAACCAACTTCAATGGAATAATTGAAAACCCTCATCATCTTGGTCAAACATCAAACCTTTCACCCAAATACCATCCATTTCCATCAAATAACCAAATCCCCATTCATGAAAGGCAAAAGCTTCATGAAGAGATTAACCAAATCCATGATCTTAGTGATCTCCTTGCTATGCACCTCACACAACGCAACAAGGGACAACCTCCATCCTCACCTTACTCAAATTGCCTACCCCAGTCTCTTAACTTGGATCAAGTTACAAACCACACTCACTATTGCCCTTGTTGCATCTTCCTTCAAAAACAAATCCTCCACCTAAGTGAAGATATTTCTTGGATCGAATATCTACTCACTCGTCCCCATCCCATTCCTCCACTGCAACGATATAACATCAATGGATCCGCTCCATTTCCCTCACCATCACATAACTAAAACCCATCCACATGCTTTCCGCCTCAAAATAAACTCCCTCACCCTTTTGTGTCGCAAGCAAGTCCGATCGCTCTCTTTGGCAATATGAGGACCATTAGTATTTCTAGTTATGTTGTAATCATTATGTTTCAAGTATTTTATGTAATGTAATGATGATTCATATGTTATATATGATCATCTTGAATGCATTAGTTGGTTGTTCTAAATATTTTTGCTATGTATATGTATCTTGTGTCTCCTAACTTGTTTTTGCAGCCAAGATTTCCATAGCTCGTCTCCTTGGTGCCCTCGAACGAGGGGGAGTAAACATCAAGGGGGAGTTCTCGTCCCGACAAATTTAGTTTCTAAATCTTGTCGGCGTAACCTTTTTGATTCTACAAAAAGGGGGAGAAGTGAATGTAAACTCACTAAATACTTGTCCAAAAATAAATTTTTGGATTTAATAAGTTTAAGTTTTGTAATCATCAAAAAGGGGGAGATTGTTGACATAAATAATGCCTCAAAACATTATTCATATCTCTATGTTTTAATGATCACAAAATATAAACTCATTAAACATAAACTTATCAAATAAACAAGTATTTAGTTGTAAATATTCATTTCTACAACTTAATCACTTAAGGTATGAATAAACAAGTGCTTAATGCATTATATGATCAAATGAACATTTTCTTAATAACTAGATTTTTTATAAAACATCAAAAACATTTTATATATTTTTGAAAAACATTTTTGGTATTTAATAAAAATGTTTAATCTTTTATAAAAATATGAATTCAAATTTTTAACCAAAATCAGTTAAAATGTTCCAGAAAAACCTTCCCCACAAAAGGACAAAATTGGCCAACGTTCAGTAGGGGCGGCCCCCTTAATTTTGCTAGGCGGCCCCCTTAATAATTAAGGGGACCGCCCCCGCTCCAGTAGGCCTCTAGCTGTCCAGTTTTTCTCCTATAAATACCAGCCTTCTCCTGGATTTTTACTCACCTTTTGCACACTGAAACTTTCTGTTTTAAATCACATTTCATATCTTCAAAAACCCTTTGATCATATAATCTTAAGCTTTGGTTTCTAAGTGATCCAAGCTTCCTCCACTCAAGTGCAAAAGAAGAATACTCCTTCAACAACTAGAGAAGAAGTATTGCAACTTAGATACCTAAGTTGTTTGTGTCATCATACATTTGTTTATAAGTTGTGTATTGTTGTTAGATAGTGGTGTGTATAATTGTTTGGGATAGGTTAGTGTATAAGTAGAGAAGTTGTGTTGTTAAGGTGTGTAAGTAGTGAAGGTGTGAAGTAGTAGAAGTGTACATAGGTTGTGCTTAGTTGTGAAGTGTCGTGAAGAAGTCGTGAAGAAGTCGTGAAGAAGTCGTGAAGTAGTTGTGAAGAAGTCGTGAAGAAGTCATGAAGTAGTCGTGAAGAAGAAGGTGTGATTAAGTCGTGTTTAAGTTGTGAGATTGGTTCTAGCTACAATTAGAACTCGACATCTAGATTTGTGTCGTTAAGCCGGTGTAAGCTAAAGTTGTGTAAGGTTTTCTCCGCCATAAGGGAGCTTGTTGACATAGTGAAGAAAACTCTCGAGTTAGGTGCTCGGGGAGTGGAGTAGGGCAAGGAAGGTGTCCTTGTAGCCGAACCACTATAAATCTCTTGTCTCTCGGTTAGATCTTTCCATCTCTAGCTTTCATTTCATTTTATTACATTTCTTGCATTACTTATTTATATTTTCTTATATGCATATTGTTCATATTGTTCAAGAAGTTGAGATCACATAAATTCGAATCTAAGTTTTAAAAAGTAAACAAAGTTTTCAAAATAAAATTAAAAGGACATAAAACTATTCAACCCCCCCCCCCTTCTAGTTTTCCACAATTGATGAGTTGACAAACTATAAAGCATGTAGCATAGGCAAGCATTGATATGGTCTCGATTGCATATGGTGCATAAGACATTGGCTCTAAGAATTTCTTCCCACTTTTTAAATTGTGGCCTAAGTTCATTTAGCTCCATGCCAAACGGTTCTAGTGTTGGAAGTTCTAGGAAGAAAGAGATGGTCTCAGATTATCTCTTTTGGGGTCAAAGGAGTATCGTATGGAGGCATACGATCAACAATAGAATCAAGGATTGACAAAGACCATTTATCCGAGTAAAGGCAAGTACCTTCACACGGAATTCCAAGAACTTCCGCAAATTGGTTTAAGGGTATGTTGAAGTCGGTTTGATTGACTTTGAATTGAATGGAGATGAGACCATAATTATTTGTGGTATGGAAAACACTAGCATAAAACTCTAATACAAATCTAGGACATATTGGTTCGTTAATGTCCAAGAGGCCATCAAAGTGAATGGTCGCTAATTCTTGGCGAATATTGGTTCCTTATAGAAAGGAAGGGTCTATGGTTCTACCCTAATGAACATATCTTTTCTCTAAGGCCTTAAAGATTTTCACTTGTGACGGTGTAAGTCCCTTAGTTTTATGGTGTTTTGGAAGGTAGTTTAGGGTATCCTTATGGTCGCGGGAGGCATGATTGATCCTAGATACAAAAATTACATAGTTTAGTTAAAACAAATGAGAGTTTAGATATAATGTTCTAGTGTGTGCCTATATGAGGACAATGTGGAGGTGTAGTTATCTCGACTCTTTTTAATGCAAAAAAAATTCATTTAGCAAATTTTATAACTAAACGAGAGATAACCCAAACATTCCTAATTCAATGTAGCTTCGATTGAATGTACCCGAAAATACATATTAGTTATGTATTTCCTTTAGCATTCAAGAGAAATTATGCAAATGATGTTTTAAACATAACATTTTTATTCGTATGAATAATGTGAAAAATCATTTTTCCTAATAGTGAGAAGCTTTTTACAAAAAATTTGACATGGGTTTTTTTAGTGAATTATGATAATGTCTTACAATATGCAATTCCTAACTAAGGGAAACATGATTAGTTATGTAATTTAGCAAATGTACTTCATGATTTTTCAAAAAGATGCATAATCCCCAAGTTTTGGTTTTGTGCAAGAAATAGAAACCCTAGATGTAACGCCCCGTGCCCGTTTAGACTAAAATTTAAAACTTTTTACTTTTCACGCGGAAACGCTTGACTTTTACTTGACATTTCGTTACTCTTTCGACCATTTATAAAAATCCATAAACATTCAAAACCAAGATAAACATTTAGAACCAAGATGAGCATTTAGAACTAAGATGAGCATTTAGAACCAAGATGAGCATTTAGAACCAAAATGAACATTTAGAACTAAGATGAGCATTTTAAGTCAGAACCAAGATGAGTATTCTTACTCAGAACCAAGATGACCATTTTAACTCAGAACCAAGATGAGTATTCTTACTCAGAACCAAGATGACCATTTTAACTCAGAACCAAGATGACCATTTTAAGTCAGAACCAAGATGAGTATTCTTACTCAGAACCAAGATGACCATTTTAAGTCAGAACCAAGATGAGTATTCTTACTCAGAACCAAGATGACCATTTTAAGTCAGCACCAAGATGAGTATTCTTACTCAGAACCAAGATGACCATTCGACGGGTTATGCATTAGACCCATTTTGACCCATTTACATAACAAATCATCTATAACACTTCATTTGCCCACCAAACTATACCAACATCATTACTTTAACATATATGACATGCTCCAACGACACTTGACCCGTTTACAACCCAAATTGGGTACAATTACACTTTTACCAAACACCCTCTTAAGCTAGTTGCCAAAACACACTTTTTACCCAAAAACACATAACTACTACATATCCATTTGGACTTACACGTATTTTAACATTTCTAATATATTGAAAGAGTATTAGTACACAGTTATGACCCGTAACCTCCCAAAATGGGTAGATTTGGTTATTTGCCAAACACCCCCTTAACTTTGACCCTAAACACATAAAACACACCTTGACACGACGGTTGACCACCAAATCATTAGGACAACCTTGACATACAATAAACAAATCATAAGAAAGACTCTCGGGGGTACAACCTTGACTCGAGCTCGGTATTCTACCTAGCTCCTAACGTATATTATCTTCCAACCCACTCATCAATCCGAAAGCTACAATCCAAGCCAAGCTACCTTCATCACAATTAACCTACAAAACATTAACAACTAAAAGGGGTAAGCTTACGCTTAGTAAGTAACCCAACATAAAACACATATCATACACATACTTTCACATAAGCATCATAACCGCTTTAAAAGCTTCTAAGCCACAACATTCAACCCATATCATACATGTCCTCATAACATAACTAACATCAATTCACAACAATCACAACCAATTACATACCTTACTTAGTCCAAAGCCGATAGACTAACATATTCCTAGCCAAGTCACTAGCCACCACTTCTTAACTTATAACCATCCCGAATTCAAGTCCCATGTTCTTACACCATGATAACACATACATGATAATACATACATAACACATGTTTTAGGGAGAGCTACTTACCTTAGTCCAAGCTAACAACATCAAAGTCATCACCATCACCACAATCATCCATCATCATCATCAATCTTCTATAACATATCAAACCCTAATAACATAAAAATCAATACATATCAAGGGTTAACATAACCCATTAAACACACTCATCTTTCTTCCTACATCATCATATGATAATATCTTGATCATATGATGAAATCCCACTTTACCCTTAATCTATAACCTCAATAACATAAACAACATAATTACTTACTTGTGATAGTCATAACTAGGAAGGACTATAAACTTGAGAGCTTCATCTTCTTCATCTTCTTAAATCATCATCTCACTTTCCCTCTCTTTTCTTCTCTCTAAAAGACCGGACTTCTTATCTCAATAATGGAGGAAGTATCTAGATAAGGCTAGATATAATTAGTTAGGTGGTAACTTTGGTCTCTTGGCACATTAAGCCCCTCAAGTCTCATTCCTTCTTATTCAACCACAACTAACTTATAACACATAATTAACACTTGGCAACTTAGGTCCCTCTAGTTTATTCATCATCTTCCATATTACTATATTAGTCACATTTTGACTATTAGTTTGACTATCGGGTTTGACTTCCACATGACTTTGTTGACTAACCAATCACATTAGGTCTTTATCCACTTTCATCTAGGGTGGGGTCCCAACACCCAGGAAACGGGTCTAACAATTCTACCCCCCTTATTTAGATTTCGTCCCCGAAATCTCTCGTCTATTACTATCTAAACAAATTCATAACATATTCATATTCTTATTCTCATGCTCTCTAAGTCATAATCTTGCAACGATCTAAGTGATCTTGCAAATTCTAAATTTCTATACCATAATCTTAACTCATAATCTACTATAATCAACACTCATCATCGCAACTTTTCTAAGATTTCCCATAATGACTACTTGTCATCCGGGAACATCTACTACTTGACTCTAGATAAGTCAAACTTCATCACTATAACACGACCTTCAACAATGCACTAATCATAACATAACATCATATACCGGCCAATCTCTCATTCCACATAATACAAAATACGTATCTATGCCAAAAACCGGTAACTTATTTCAAAAATATACGAAGTACCATACAACCGGTACCTTCAAAATCTATCACATACAACACTTAAGCAAACTTTCTTATTAATTCCGGGAATACTTACCCAATTTCTTATCAACTCAACGTACAAACTCATTCTAAGCGTCTATCTTAAGGTTTCACACATAACCTTAACGACACTATAAGTTTTATTCATATCTTGCCTTCCTTATGACGTCAAACACATTTATGTTTTCACTTTCTCATTTTATTATCCATGCTCACATCATATCGGCTACACATAAGCCTACTTATTCATTCATGCCATTTTCGATTGCCTTCTAAGGCTTATGGAAATATTACAGGAATCATCTTTGTAGCGCCATACTTTAACATTATCGCCTCATTACACAAGACATTTATCATCCACTATCTCCGTACTCACATTTGCACTACGGCGTAATTACGCATATAACATTTTGAAACATCATTACGATTCCTTTGTTCCGCCAGTTAACTTAAGACTCCAAAACCTAGATTTCTCACAAGATCTCACTACAAGACACAATCTAATCTTAATCCTTTTATTCTTGGTCCTTATAATTCCCAGCCAACTCTAAACTCCCGCCTTTTACTTCTCTAACCCTACTCGTGCCGTGTCTGCAACACATAAGCCCACTCGTTTATAATTCTTCATTTACATGGAGAGGCGTCCCAATCGATGTAAATCAAGAGATATAAACTCATGGTTATGTACTCCCGACGTAACACTACTACTCCTATTCCCCAATTTAGTTTTTATTCTTTCATTTTCATTTTATATTTCACTTGTTATTTAAACTTTTCCATTTCCTAGCTTGGATCCATTTTACTTTAACATTTTTCCTGAAAGGACTTTTACCCATGCCAAGGATGTAGGCAATCTTTGCCGGTGAAGGCAATACGTTTTATCCCGAAGGATCTTTAACACACCCCGAAGGATTCTTTATCATTCATTTACTTGGTCATCCCGAAGGATACCACCTTTAACATTCATCCCGAAGGACCATTAACATTCACACTTCATTATTTTCACATTACAGCATTGGATCCAAGCTGTTAATATTTAAACACGCACACCTTATTCTATCCATTTCATTTGGTGAACGCAAGCTCATAATGCATATGAACTTGCTTATTATAAGTACACGTTTTTACGTGTTTTCACTCTTTACTAAACCTCTTGCATTATTAACCCACGTTAATCATTTTCACATTATTACATTTTAATCTACTTAATTTATTTACATCTAGACCGAGCACATATTGCCAATCGTATCTCATGCATTCATTATAGTAATTACCGCTAATCGCCTTAGCAGTAACATGATAATTTCAGGACAACGCCTTTATCTTATACACGCTCCTTTCATTCTTTCTTACATTCTTAGCTCGTTGCATTCTTATTCTCATACCTTATCTCATTTCTTAATTTATTTATGTATTTAAGCGATATTATTCTTTCTCGCCATTTACATATATGCCCTTCCTAGATCAATAACGTTAACACCTTCATTAGCGTTACCTTTTCTTTTCACGCATTCTATTTACGTAAGTTCGTTACGTTACCGCACAATGTATTATTATGTTATTGCTTGCACACTTGACTCATCCTATTCGATCATTAGCATTAAAACGTACTCTTTTTATCTTGTCATTATCTTACCAACACACCTTACTTCAATCCTGTAAATTTTACGTCATGTTAAGTATACCATGTACATTCTTAACTTATCGCATTTAATTTCTGACACTCAAACTTTTTCATTTAATTTTCGTCCGTTATATATCCCCGCTTAATCGCAACTTCACCTTCACGCTTAAACTCTCAAGTACTTTACCTTACCGTTACCCAGTCTCTATGCCAATTTAACTTTAGTCCTTAATCACTAAATTTAATGAGACCCTATGTGGGTCACAATTCATGCCATCCCTTCCTATCCTCATTCTTTAACCCTCAAGTTATCAAACACCTTAATATTAACTCGTTAGTTTCGTTTTGTCTCTTCACACTATACGTTAGTACACCCAATATCATCACGATCCATACTTAAAGCGTCGTTACTAAATCTTATTTGTTTTTCTTATGTCAACAACCCCTAACAATTAGCGTGTCAATTTCATCTTATCATTACACATTATGATTTAGTACACTTCTCGTCATCACAATCCATTATTTATGCGTTGACACCTTAAGTTACTTATTGATTCCATCCCTAATACCAGTTAGCATCTCTCTTCTTGTCTTGCTATGGCTATTCTTTTATCATACACAATCTTGTGTTGTTTACCCTTACGTTGATCCACTTACTTACACATCTACAACCCAACTATAACTCGTTCTTACGTTCGTCAACAACTCACTACGTGTCATCTTTATTTTAGACAAGTTCTATATAATATTTTTCCATTATAGTTTACACATTCTATGTGTTCTTACAACGCACTTTTACTATTGCCCGTCAACCCCGTGTTGACCATATTCTCAACTTATACCATTACTTCATTTTAGTCTATTCAACTTTTACGCATATAAACCTTACATAGGTTTATTCCATTGCACTCACATAAATCTCATCATACACATTTCAATATAGATATATTGACATGATTATATTCATGTTTTACAATTCTTTCTAGCTCACTTCAAGTTACTTTTGACCTCTAGCGGAATCTATATCTTATTCATCATTTCTACCCATTTGGTATTAATATGTTTTAGTTATCATGTTTTATATGATACATGACCTCACCACATCTTATTCATACACCCTTACTTTCTCATTTGGTTTAGCATATAAAAACTCATGCCCCAAGCATATATTCATTCATGTATTTCCAATCATCAGACTACTAACATACTTCGTTATTCATTTCTTACTTTATATTACACTGTCAAAACATCTATGTTTTCCAAGTACTTACCCTGCTTCTTAACTTATTTCACATATCAATGTGTTCTTTTTAATTTTATCGACCACAACTAGGTCAACACATAACATGCATTCTAATGCATCTCAACTCATACACTTCTAAGCCATCGTGCTCTCAAGCACACCACATAAAACTTAGACCTATAATGACTTACCATAGACTTAACATCGCATAAACGACAACACTTAACATCGTATAATAAATCATATCATAACTCTTAACACTTATCCGGCAAGTGTTAGAACATTCATAACATAATCAAAACATGAAGTCTATGGCATCATATATCATATCACATAATCAATCTATGCCTAAGCATCAATATTCTAGCTACCCGCAAGCAATAGCCAACCTTATAACTAAGGCATCATAACCCTTTAATTTACTTACTAGTCCGTCTTTAATACCACTTAGCATTGCTACTCGCAATTCATCACTATAGTTCTATCGTACATTCACATATCGCAATACGATCCCCGTCACCAACCAAGGTGCACGACTAACTAATCATCTAAGTATCTCAAGTCCCCATGGACTTGTAACTCAAACACAACAACACTATTATAAGCATACATCACCTATCATCAATAGGCTCAACTAGCATCAAACGTAATCCATCTAACACTTAGCAATTAATTTCCGCGCAACCAACACTTACGTCCAAAGCTTCTAAGAGTGGTTTAAGTCTAGGCAATCCTAAAGAAAACCTAATTCACTTAAACCGAAGCTCTGATACCAAGTTGTAACGCCCCGTGCCCGTTTAGACTAAAATTTAAAACTTTTTACTTTTCACGCGGAAACGCTTGACTTTTACTTGACATTTCGTTACTCTTTCGACCATTTATAAAAATCCATAAACATTCAGAACCAAGATAAACATTTAGAACCAAGATGAACATTTAGAACTAAGATGAGCATTTAGAACCAAGATGAGCATTTAGAACCAAAATGAACATTTAGAACTAAGATGAGCATTTTAAGTCAGAACCAAGATGAGTATTCTTACTCAGAACCAAGATGTCCATTTTAACTCAGAACCAAGATGACCATTTTAACTCAGAACCAAGATGAGTATTCTTACTCAGAACCAAGATGACCATTTTAAGTCAGAACCAAGATGAGTATTCTTACTCAGAACCAAGATGACCATTTTAAGTCAGCACCAAGATGAGTATTCTTACTCAGAACCAAGATGACCATTCGACGGGTTATGCATTAGACCCATTTTGACCCATTTACATAACAAATCATCTATAACACTTCATTTGCCCACCAAACTATACCAACATCATTACTTTAACATATATGACATGCTCCAACGACACTTGACCCGTTTACAACCCAAATTGGGTACAATTACACTTTTACCAAACACCCTCTTAAGCTAGTTGCCAAAACACACTTTTTACCCAAAAACACATAACTACTACATATCCATTTGGACTTACACGTATTTTAACATTTCTAATATATTGAAAGAGTATTTGTACACAGTTATGACCCGTAACCTCCCAAAATGGGTAGATTTGGTTATTTGCCAAACACCCCCTTAACTTTGACCCTAAACACATAAAACACACCTTGACACGACGGTTGACCACCAAAATCATTAGGACAACCTTGACATACAATAAACAAATCACAAGAAAGACTCTCGGGGGTACAACCTTGACTCGAGCTCGGTATTCTACCTAGCTCCTAACGTATATTATCTTCCAACCCACTCATCAATCCGAAAGCTACAATCCAAGCCAAGCTACCTTCATCACAATTAACCTACAAAACATTAACAACTAAAAGGGGTAAGCTTACGCTTAGTAAGTAACCCAAAATAAAACACATATCATACACATACTTTCACATAAGCATCATAACCGCTTTAAAAGCTTCTAAGCCACAACATTCAACCCATATCATACATGTCCTCATAACATAACTAACATCAATTCACAACAATCACAACCAATTACATACCTTACTTAGTCCAAAGCCGATAGACTAACATATTCCTAGCCAAGTCACTAGCCACCACTTCTTAACTTATAACCATCCCGAATTCAAGTCCCATGTTCTTACACCATGATAACACATACATGATAATACATACATAACACATGTTTTAGGGAGAGCTACTTACCTTAGTCCAAGCTAACAACATCAAAGTCATCACCATCACCACAATCATCCATCATCATCATCAATCTTCTATAACATATCAAACCCTAATAACATAAAAATCAATACATATCAAGGGTTAACATAACCCATTAAACACACTCATCTTTCTTCCTACATCATCATATGATAATATCTTGATCATATGATGAAATCCCACTTTACCCTTAATCTATAACCTCAATAACATAAACAACATAATTACTTACTTGTGATAGTCATAACTAGGAAGGACTATAAACTTGAGAGCTTCATCTTCTTCATCTTCTTAAATCATCATCTCACTTTCCCTCTCTTTTCTTCTCTCTAAAAGACCGGACTTCTTATCTCAATAATGGAGGAAGTATCTAGATAAGGCTAGATATAATTAGTTAGGTGGTAACTTTGGTCTCTTGGCACATTAAGCCCCTCAAGTCTCATTCCTTCTTATTCAACCACAACTAACTTATAACACATAATTAACACTTGGCAACTTAGGTCCCTCTAGTTTATTCATCATCTTCCATATTACTATATTAGTCACATTTTGACTATTAGTTTGACTATCGGGTTTGACTTCCACATGACTTTGTTGACTAACCAATCACATTAGGTCTTTATCCACTTCATCTAGGGTGGGGTCCCAACACCCGGGAAACGGGTCTAACAATTCTACCCCCCTTATTTAGATTTCGTCCCGAAATCTCTCGTCTATTACTATCTAAACAAATTCATAACATATTCATATTCTTATTCTCATGCTCTCTAAGTCATAATCTTGCACGATCTAAGTGATCTTGCAAATTCTAAATTTCTATACCATAATCTCAACTCATAATCTACTATAATCAACACTCATCATCGCAACTTTTCTAAGATTTCCCATAATGACTACTTGTCATCCGGGAACATCTACTACTTGACTCTAGATAAGTCAAACTTCATCACTATAACACGGCCTTCAACAATGCACTAATCATAACATAACATCATATACCGGCCAATCTCTCATTCCACATAATACAAAATACGTATCTATGCCAAAAACCAGTAACTTATTTCAAAAATATACGAAGTACCATACAACCGGTACCTTCAAAATCTATCACATACAACACTTAAGCAAACTTTCTATTAATTCCGGGAATATTACCATTTCTTATCAACTCACGCACAAACTCATTCTAAGCGTCTATCTTAAGGTTTCACCATGACCTTAACGACACTATAAGTTTTATTCATATCTTGCCTTCCTTATGACGTCCAACACATTTATGTTTCACTTTCTCATTTTATTATCCATGCTCACATCATATCGGTACACAAAGCCTACTTATTCATTCATGCCATTTTCGATTGCCTTCTAAGGCTTATGGAAATATTACAGGAATCAGCTTTGTAGCGCCATACTTTAACATTATCGCCTCATTACACAAGACATTTATCATCCACTATCTCCGTACTCACATTTGCACTACGGCGTAATTGTTACAGAAAAAACCTTGTTCCCCAGTAAAAGGACCCAAAATTGCCAACGTTCAGTAGCAGACCCCACTTAATTTTCTAGCGGTCCCTATAATTACATTAAGGGACTCCCCCCCTTCTCCTACCTAGGCCTCTAGCCTGTCCAGTTTTTCTCATAATAATACGCCCTTTTCCTCATGGTTTTTACTCACCTCTATCCTTCCCATATTAACTTTCTGTATTTAATTTTTCACTTTTATTTAAAATACCCTGTTGACCCATATAACTTTAACTTTTTTCTAAGGTTTTACCATGCTTGCAATCTTGCCTCAAGGCAAAAAAAGGGAAATCTTTAACACACCAGAAGGGATTCTTATATGCAACTTGGTATCCAAAGGGTTTAATTGAAGACATTAACTTTACATTTGTTTCATTAAGCTTGGATTAGTTGTTAATAGTTGTTATTAATTGTTTGGTGAACAGCTTAATGATATGAAGTTATATAAGTGGTTTTTAGTGTTTTTCAAGTATAACGTCGTATGATTATTAGACAGTTAATATTTGCTTAGTTATTGAATGTCGTGAATTAATCTGAAGAATATCTGAATCGAAGTCGTCATGCATTATTATAGTAAGAATCGCTTAGCAGAAGCATGAATTTTAGACTCGTTAAGATGAAGCTGCTGATTATTCGTGTCTTAAGTTCTAGCTGTTGGCTTCTACTAAAATTACAATCTCATCTATGATTTTGTTTAACCCGTGTATTAGCTTAAATTGTGTAAGGGATTCTTCCCCATTAGGGTACCTTTTTTTACCATAGTTAGTAAAATTCGTAGTTAGCTGCATGGGTAGTGAGTAGGGCAAGGAAGCTGCTCCTTTAGCCGACCATGATAAATCTCTTTTCTTCTGTCATTATCTTACCCACTTACTAACCTTAATTTTGTCATTTAATATATTACATTTCTTGCATTAATTTTCATAATTTTCTTAATTTGCCATATTGTTAATGAATTGAATACATTAAACTTCGAATTTTTAACGTTACAAGTCCTACCAATTAACTTTTCCTAATCATAAATTTAAGGACCTATTGACAATTCATACCCCCCCTTCCTAGTTTTCCCTCAAGTTACAAAACCCTATAAATTAACTAGTCAGTTGATTTGGTCTCGTTCATATAGTGCAATAAGACCATTGGCTTCTAAATATTTGTTTTCCCACTTTTTCAATTTGCCTAATTCATTTAGCCTCTCGATCCAAACGCGTTTTATGTTGGAAGTTCTAAGTAAAGAATCGTCTCAGTTACATCTCTTTGGTAAAATTGTATGGGCTATTCTATCATACAACAATCTTGGATTGACCTACGACCATTACTTACCATAAACCCAAGTTACCTTCACACGTTCCAAAACTACTACGGCATAATTGGTTTTTAAGAGTTATGTAATCGTTTTTCATTATTTACAATTGATGGTGTTCTTACAACCACTTTTCATTTGTCGTATGGACAATCAATTTAGCATTAAAAGTCTAATTTCCCAAAAATTACATATTTTTCCATTAAGTCCAAAAACTCATCAAAATTTCGCTAATTCTTGGCGATATATTTGTTTTCCTTTCTAGCCACTAAGGGTCTTTGACTCTAGCCGTAATATCTATCATTTTCTACATTGGCTTAAAGATTTTACATGTTGTTGAGTGTACATGTCCCTAGCTTTTATAGCTTTTTTGGAGTTAGTTTAGGGTATAAACTTCATGCCGCGGTAGTCATTGTATTCAATCATCAGACTACTAAAATTCTTTTTAGTTTACTTAAAACCCCAAATACATCTAGTTTTAATATAACTGTTCTAACTTATTTCCATATACAATGTGTTTTGTGTTATTATCTCGACCCATTAATGCAAAAAAATGCATTCTATGCAATTTTATAACTTAAACGAGTGCTTAACCCAAACATTCTAATTAATTAGCTTCCATATGAATGTAACCCGAAAATACATCTATAATAAATATATCATATTTCCTTATCCCTTCAAGGAGAAATTATACCAAATGAGTCTTTAAAACATATACATTATAAATTCTAGTAGCATCAATGTTGAAAAATCATTTTTCCCTAATTTATTAATAGCTTTTAAAAAAATTTGACTATCGATTTTTTTTATGTAATTAATTGATAATGTCTCCACCAAGATGCAATCTCTAACACTAAGGAGAATCCCATGACTTGATATAGTTATAGTAATTTATCAAATTAGGCTCAATGATTTTTCAAAAAGAAAATTGCATCAATCCCAAAGTTTGGTGTTTGTTGCAAGAAATAGTCACAACCCTATGATTGTAACGCCCCGTGCCCGTTTAGACTAAAATTTAAAACTTTTTACTTTTCACGCGGAAACGCTTGACTTTTACTTGACATTTCGTTACTCTTTCGACCATTTATAAAAATCCATAAACATTCAGAACCAAGATAAACATTTAGAACCAAGATGAACATTTAGAACTAAGATGAGCATTTAGAACCAAGATGAGCATTTAGAACCAAATGAACATTTAGAACTAAGATGAGCATTTTAAGTCAGAACCAAGATGAGTATTCTTACTCAGAACCAAGAGGGATCCAAATTTTTAACTCAGAACCAAGATGACCATTTTAACTCAGAACCAAGATGACATTTTATCTTGACTCAGAACCAAGATGACCATTTTAAGTCAGAACCAAGATGAGTATTCTTACTCAGAACCAAGATGACCATTTTAAGTCAGCACCAAGATGAGTATTCTTACTCAGAACCAAGATGACCATTCGACGGGTTATGCATTAGACCCATTTTGACCCATTTACATAACAAATCATCTATAACACTTCATTTGCCCACCAAACTATACCAACATCATTACTTTAACATATATGACATGCTCCAACGACACTTGACCCGTTTACAACCCAAATTGGGTACAATTACACTTTTACCAAACACCCTCTTAAGCTAGTTGCCAAAACACACTTTTTACCCAAAAACACATAACTACTACATATCCATTTGGACTTACACGTATTTTAAACATTTCTAATATATTGAAAGAGTATTAGTACACAGTTATGACCCGTAACCTCCCAAAATGGGTAGATTTGGTTATTTGCCAAACACCCCCTTAACTTTGACCCTAAACACATAAAACACACCTTGACACGACGGTTGACCACCAAATCATTAGGACAACCTTGACATACAATAAACAAATCACAAGAAAGACTCTCGGGGGTACAACCTTGACTCGAGCTCGGTATTCTACCTAGCTCCTAACGTATATTATCTTCCAACCCACTCATCAATCCGAAAGCTACAATCCAAGCCAAGCTACCTTCATCACAATTAACCTACAAAACATTAACAACTAAAAGGGGTAAGCTTACGCTTAGTAAGTAACCCAAAATAAAACACATATCATACACATACTTTCACATAAGCATCATAACCGCTTTAAAAGCTTCTAAGCCACAACATTCAACCCATATCATACATGTCCTCATAACATAACTAACATCAATTCACAACAATCACAACCAATTACATACCTTACTTAGTCCAAAGCCGATAGACTAACATATTCCTAGCCAAGTCACTAGCCACCACTTCTTAACTTATAACCATCCCGAATTCAAGTCCCATGTTCTTACACCATGATAACACATACATGATAATACATACATAACACATGTTTTAGGGAGAGCTACTTACCTTAGTCCAAGCTAACAACATCAAAGTCATCACCATCACCACAATCATCCATCATCATCATCAATCTTCTATAACATATCAAACCCTAATAACATAAAAATCAATACATATCAAGGGTTAACATAACCCATTAAACACACTCATCTTTCTTCCTACATCATCATATGATAATATCTTGATCATATGATGAAATCCCACTTTACCCTTAATCTATAACCTCAATAACATAAACAACATAATTACTTACTTGTGATAGTCATAACTAGGAAGGACTATAAACTTGAGAGCTTCATCTTCTTCATCTTCTTAAATCATCATCTCACTTTCCCTCTCTTTTCTTCTCTCTAAAAGACCGGACTTCTTATCTCAATAATGGAGGAAGTATCTAGATAAGGCTAGATATAATTAGTTAGGTGGTAACTTTGGTCTCTTGGCACATTAAGCCCCTCAAGTCTCATTCCTTCTTATTCAACCACAACTAACTTATAACACATAATTAACACTTGGCAACTTAGGTCCCTCTAGTTTATTCATCATCTTCCATATTACTATATTAGTCACATTTTGACTATTAGTTTGACTATCGGGTTTGACTTCCACATGACTTTGTTGACTAACCAATCACATTAGGTCTTTATCCACTTTCATCTAGGGTGGGGTCCCAACACCCAGGAAACGGGTCTAACAATTCTACCCCCCTTATTTAGATTTCGTCCCCGAAATCTCTCGTCTATTACTATCTAAACAAATTCATAACATATTCATATTCTTATTCTCATGCTCTCTAAGTCATAATCTTGCAACGATCTAAGTGATCTTGCAAATTCTAAATTTCTATACCATAATCTTAACTCATAATCTACTATAATCAACACTCATCATCGCAACTTTTCTAAGATTTCCCATAATGACTACTTGTCATCCGGGAACATCTACTACTTGACTCTAGATAAGTCAAACTTCATCACTATAACACGACCTTCAACAATGCACTAATCATAACATAACATCATATACCGGCCAATCTCTCATTCCACATAATACAAAATACGTATCTATGCCAAAAACCGGTAACTTATTTCAAAAATATACGAAGTACCATACAACCGGTACCTTCAAAATCTATCACATACAACACTTAAGCAAACTTTCTTATTAATTCCGGGAATACTTACCCAATTTCTTATCAACTCAACGTACAAACTCATTCTAAGCGTCTATCTTAAGGTTTCACACATAACCTTAACGACACTATAAGTTTTATTCATATCTTGCCTTCCTTATGACGTCAAACACATTTATGTTTTCACTTTCTCATTTTATTATCCATGCTCACATCATATCGGCTACACATAAGCCTACTTATTCATTCATGCCATTTTCGATTGCCTTCTAAGGCTTATGGAAATATTACAGGAATCATCTTTGTAGCGCCATACTTTAACATTATCGCCTCATTACACAAGACATTTATCATCCACTATCTCCGTACTCACATTTGCACTACGGCGTAATTACGCATATAACATTTTGAAACATCATTACGATTCCTTTGTTCCGCCAGTTAACTTAAGACTCCAAAACCTAGATTTCTCACAAGATCTCACTACAAGACACAATCTAATCTTAATCCTCTTATTCTTGGTCCTTATAATTCCCAGCCAACTCTAAACTCCCGCCTTTTACTTCTCTAACCCTACTCGTGCCGTGTCTGCAACACATAAGCCCACTCGTTTATAATTCTTCATTTACATGGAGAGGCGTCCCAATCGATGTAAATCAAGAGATATAAACTCATGGTTATGTACTCCCGACGTAACACTACTACTCCTATTCCCCAATTTAGTTTTTATTCTTTCATTTTCATTTTATATTTCACTTGTTATTTAAACTTTTCCATTTCCTAGCTTGGATCCATTTTACTTTAACATTTTTCCTGAAAGGACTTTTACCCATGCCAAGGATGTAGGCAATCTTTGCCGGTGAAGGCAATACGTTTTATCCCGAAGGATCTTTAACACACCCCGAAGGATTCTTTATCATTCATTTACTTGGTCATCCCGAAGGATACCACCTTTAACATTCATCCCGAAGGACCATTAACATTCACACTTCATTATTTTCACATTACAGCATTGGATCTAAGCTGTTAATATTTAAACACGCACACCTTATTCTATCCATTTCATTTGGTGAACGCAAGCTCATAATGCATATGAACTTGCTTATTATAAGTACACGTTTTTACGTGTTTTCACTCTTTACTACCTCTTGCATTATTAACCCACGTTAATCATTTTCACATTATTACATTTTAATCTACTTAATTTATTTACATCTAGACCGAGCACATATTGCCAATCGTATCTCATGCATTCATTATAGTAATTACCGCTAATCGCCTTAGCAGTAACATGATAATTTCAGGACAACGCCTTTATCTTATACACGCTCCTTTCATTCTTTCTTACATTCTTAGCTCGTTGCATTCTTATTCTCATACCTTATCTCATTTCTTAATTTATTTATGTATTTAAGCGATATTATTCTTTCTCGCCATTTACATATATGCCCTTCCTAGATCAATAACGTTAACACCTTCATTAGCGTTACCTTTTCTTTTCACGCATTCTATTTACGTAAGTTCGTTACGTTACCGCACAATGTATTATTATGTTATTGCTTGCACACTTGACTCATCCTATTCGATCATTAGCATTAAAACGTACTCTTTTTATCTTGTCATTATCTTACCAACACACCTTACTTCAATCCTGTAAATTTTACGTCATGTTAAGTATACCATGTACATTCTTAACTTATCGCATTTAATTTCTGACACTCAAACTTTTTCATTTAATTTTCGTCCGTTATATATCCCCGCTTAATCGCAACTTCACCTTCACGCTTAACTCTCAAGTACTTTACCTTACCGTTACCCAGTCTCTATGCCAATTTAACTTTAGTCCTTAATCACTAAATTTAATGAGACCCTATGTGGGTCACAATTCATGCCATCCCTTCCTATCCTCATTCTTTAACCCTCAAGTTATCAAACACCTTAATATTAACTCGTTAGTTTCGTTTTGTCTCTTCACACTATACGTTAGTACACCCAATATCATCACGATCCATACTTAAAGCGTCGTTACTAAATCTTATTTGTTTTTCTTATGTCAACAACCCCTAACAATTAGCGTGTCAATTTCATCTTATCATTACACATTATGATTTAGTACACTTCTCGTCATCACAATCCATTATTTATGCGTTGACACCTTAAGTTACTTATTGATTCCATCCCTAATACCAGTTAGCATCTCTCTTCTTGTCTTGCTATGGCTATTCTTTTATCATACACAATCTTGTGTTGTTTACCCTTACGTTGATCCACTTACTTACACATCTACAACCCAACTATAACTCGTTCTTACGTTCGTCAACAACTCACTACGTGTCATCTTTATTTTAGACAAGTTCTATATAATATTTTTCCATTATAGTTTACACATTCTATGTGTTCTTACAACGCACTTTTACTATTGCCCGTCAACCCCGTGTTGACCATATTCTCAACTTATACCATTACTTCATTTTAGTCTATTCAACTTTTACGCATATAAACCTTACATAGGTTTATTCCATTGCACTCACATAAATCTCATCATACACATTTCAATATAGATATATTGACATGATTATATTCATGTTTTACAATTCTTTCTAGCTCACTTCAAGTTACTTTTGACCTCTAGCGGAATCTATATCTTATTCATCATTTCTACCCATTTGGTATTAATATGTTTTAGTTATCATGTTTTATATGATACATGACCTCACCACATCTTATTCATACACCCTTACTTTCTCATTTGGTTTAGCATATAAAAACTCATGCCCCAAGCATATATTCATTCATGTATTTCCAATCATCAGACTACTAACATACTTCGTTATTCATTTCTTACTTTATATTACACTGTCAAAACATCTATGTTTTCCAAGTACTTACCCTGCTTCTTAACTTATTTCACATATCAATGTGTTCTTTTTAATTTTATCGACCACAACTAGGTCAACACATAACATGCATTCTAATGCATCTCAACTCATACACTTCTAAGCCATCGTGCTCTCAAGCACACCACATAAAACTTAGACCTATAATGACTTACCATAGACTTAACATCGCATAAACGACAACACTTAACATCGTATAAGAAATCATATCATAACTCTTAACACTTATCCGGCAAGTGTTAGAACATTCATAACATAATCAAAACATGAAGTCTATGGCATCATATATCATATCACATAATCAATCTATGCCTAAGCATCAATATTCTAGCTACCCGCAAGCAATAGCCAACCTTATAACTAAGGCATCATAACCCTTTAATTTACTTACTAGTCCGTCTTTAATACCACTTAGCATTGCTACTCGCAATTCATCACTATAGTTCTATCGTACATTCACATATCGCAATACGATCCCCGTCACCAACCAAGGTGCACGACTAACTAATCATCTAAGTATCTCAAGTCCCCATGGACTTGTAACTTAAACACAACAACACTATTATAAGCATACATCACCTATCATCAATAGGCTCAACTAGCATCAAACGTAATCCATCTAACACTTAGCAATTAATTTCCACGCAACCAACACTTACGTCCAAAGCTTCTAAGAGTGGTTTAAGTCTAGGCAATCCTAAAGAAAACCTAATTCACTTAAACCAAAGCTCTGATACCAAGTTGTAACGCCCCGTGCCCGTTTAGACTAAAATTTAAAACTTTTTACTTTTCACGCGGAAACGCTTGACTTTTACTTGACATTTCGTTACTCTTTCGACCATTTATAAAAATCCATAAACATTCAGAACCAAGATAAACATTTAGAACCAAGATGAACATTTAGAACTAAGATGAGCATTTAGAACCAAGATGAGCATTTAGAACCAAAATGAACATTTAGAACTAAGATGAGCATTTTAAGTCAGAACCAAGATGAGTATTCTTACTCAGAACCAAGATGACCATTTTAACTCAGAACCAAGATGACCATTTTAACTCAGAACCAAGATGAGTATTCTTACTCAGAACCAAGATGACCATTTTAAGTCAGAACCAAGATGAGTATTCTTACTCAGAACCAAGATGACCATTTTAAGTCAGCACCAAGATGAGTATTCTTACTCAGAACCAAGATGACCATTCGACGGGTTATGCATTAGACCCATTTTGACCCATTTACATAACAAATCATCTATAACACTTCATTTGCCCACCAAACTATACCAACATCATTACTTTAACATATATGACATGCTCCAACGACACTTGACCCGTTTACAACCAAAATTGGGTACAATTACACTTTTACCAAACACCCTCTTAAGCTAGTTGCCAAAACACACTTTTTACCCAAAAACACATAACTACTACATATCCATTTGGACTTACACGTATTTTAACATTTCTAATATATTGAAAGAGTATTAGTACATAGTTATGACCCGTAACCTCCCAAAATGGGTAGATTTGGTTATTTGCCAAACACCCCCTTAACTTTGACCCTAAACACATAAAACACACCTTGACACGATGGTTGACCACCAAATCATTAGGACAACCTTGACATACAATTAACAAATCATAAGAAAGACTCTCGGGGGTACAACCTTGACTCGAGCTCGGTATTCTACCTAGCTCCTAACGTATATTATCTTCCAACCCACTCATCAATCCGAAAGCTACAATCCAAGCCAAGCTACCTTCATCACAATTAACCTACAAAACATTAACAACTAAAAGGGGTAAGCTTACGCTTAGTAAGTAACCCATCATAAAACACATATTATACACATACTTTCACATAAGCATCATAACCGCTTTAAAAGCTTCTAAGCCACAACATTCAACCCATATCATACATGTCCTCATAACATAACTAACATCAATTCACAACAATCACAACCAATTACATACCTTACTTAGTCCAAAGCCGATAGACTAACATATTCCTAGCCAAGTCACTAGCCACCACTTCTTAACTTACAACCATCCCGAATTCAAGTCCCATGTTCTTACACCATGATAACACATACATGATAATACATACATAACACATGTTTTAGGGAGAGCTACTTACCTTAGTCCAAGCTAACAACATCAAAGTCATCACCATCACCACAATCATCCATCATCATCATCAATCTTCTATAACGTATCAAACCCTAATAACATAAAAATCAATACATATCAAGGGTTAACATAACCCATTAAACACACTCATCTTTCTTCTTACATCATCATATGATCATATCTTGATCATATGATGAAATCCCACTTTACCCTTAATCTATAACCTCAATAACATAAACAACATAATTACTTACTTGTGATAGTCATAACTAGGAAGGACTATAAACTTGAGAGCTTCATCTTCTTCATCTTCTTAAATCATCATCTCAATTTCCCTCTCTTTTCTTCTCTCTAAAAAACCGGACTTCTTATCTCAATAATGGAGGAAGTATCTAGATAAGGCTAGATATAATTAGTTAGGTGGTAACTTTGGTCCCTTGGCACATTAAGCCCCTCAAGTCTCATTCCTTCTTATTCAACCACAACTAACTTATAACACATAATTAACACTTGGCAACTTAGGTCCCTCTAGTTTATTCATCATCTTCCATATTACTATATTAGTCACACTTTGACTATTAGTTTGACTATCGGGTTTGACTTCCACATAACTTTGTTGACTAACCAATCACATTAGGTCTTTATCCACTTTCATCTAGGGTGGGGTCCCAACACCCGGGAAACGGGTCTAACACTAGACTCAGATCAGGAGTGTAAATATAGTTGGGAAAATTATAGTGTGGATTAGAGCACAAATTTGTTGAAGGAGAATGCCTAAATTCTGAGAATGGTGTGCTATGGGGCGAGTTTGAGTTACTTGTGTGTTGTGGGAATGAGAAAAGGAGTGTGTGTTTAATATATTAAAAAAAAACCCCAGGAACCCACGGATGGGGCGGAACCAAGTATTTGGTTCCGTCCTTTGTATCGAATGGTTCCTTGGGACCAGTTTTGGGTTTTGGTCATTTTTGTCGTGTTTGGTTAAACTAAGGTTTAAGCTAAGGTTTTATCTACAAGTTTGGTTCCATTAATCCTAAACCAAGTCTAATAAGATTAAATGGTTCTCTCTTAAGAGGTTTCGTTAGGATATCAGCAATGTTGTCTTCTGAGGATACTTTCTCGATTGAGATGTTTCCTTTTTGAACATTGTCGCGGAGAAAGTGATGACGGAGAAAGTGATGACGGATTTCTATGTGTTTGGTTCGAGCATGTTGAACTGGATTTTTACTAAGATCGATAGCTCCTTTGTTGTCGCAAAGAATAGGGACATCGTTGAGTTGAATCCCATAGTCGACGAGAGTTTGTTTCATCCAAAGTGCTTGTTGACATGCTTTTCATGCTGACACCTACTCGGCTTCGGTTGTTAAGATTGCTAGAGCCGTTTGTTTCTTTGAGAACCATGAGGTAAGACAATGCCCAACAAAAGTACAAATACCACTTGTACTCTTTCTATCGACATAGTCGCTGACATGGTCCGAGTCGACATACACTAAGGTTTCAATTCTCGTTCCTTTCGGATACCATAATCCTAAGTGTGTAGTACCTTTAATGTATCTAAATATTCGTTTTACGGCTTCAATATGGGATGTTTTAGGATCTTCTTGAAAGCGAGCACATAGACAAACACTAAACATAATGCCGGGTCTACTAGCCGTGAGATAGAGTAGACTACCAATCATTCCTCTATATTTAGTGCTATCTACGGATTCACCTTCTTCATCCTTGGTGAGTTTAGTTTCCGAGGACATAGGTGTTTTCATTGGTTTGGAGTCTTCAAGACCAAATTTCTTAAGCATAACTTTTATGTACTTAGATTGGTTAAAGAATATCCCATCTTCTAATTGTTTTATTTGAAGTCATAAGAAAAAGTTTAGTTCTCCCATCATACTCATTTCAAACTCGTCATGCATGATTTTTGAGAAATCGTCGCATAACTCTTGACAAGTTGATCCGAATATAATGTCATCCACATATATTTGAACTATGATAATATGTGATCCCTTTTTCTTAGTGAATAGAGTATTGTCTACTAGTCCCATGGTATACTTATGTTCAACTAAGAATGTTTTAAGTCGATTATACCATGCTTTTGGTGCTTGCTTAAGTCCGTATAAAGCCTTTTTAAGTTTATAGACATGATTTGTTTTTTCAAAATTGGCAAAGCCGGGAGGTTGTGCGACATACACTTCCTCGTTTATGAAACCGTTAAGAAATGCACTTTTGACATCCATTTGAAAAAGTTTAAAGTCATGTGCACATTCATATGCAAGTAATATTCTAATTGACTCGAGCCTAGCAACCGGAGCAAATGTTTCATCGTAGTCAATACCTTCTTGTTGATTATAGCCTTGAGCTACTAGCCTAGCTTTGTTTCTAGACACTACACCATTTTCATCCGTTTTATTTCTAAAGACCCATTTTGTTCCAATTATGGTTTGACATTTTGGTTGAGGAACTAATGTCCAAACATCATTTCTAACAAATTGGTTTAATTCTTCTTGCATTGCTATAACCCAAGATTCATCTTTTATAGCTTCATTAATATTTTTGGGTTCAATGGTTGAAACAAAACAAAAGAAGTTACTTTGACTTTGGACTTTTGATCTTAAGGTTCTTTCATTAATATTTCCTATGACACTATCTAATGGATGATGTGGAAAACTAGAAGGGGGGTTGAATAGTTTTACCGTTTTAAAATTCTTTTGCTTTGAATACTTAACGTGATTTCAAGATATGCAAACAATAAGCAATATATAACAAGTAAGTAGAGAAAGAAACAATCAAACCGCAACACGGATGTTTATAGTGGTTCGGTCTACAAGGACTCTCTTCCTTGCCTTACTCCACTCCTCGAGCCTCAAACTCGAGAGTTTTTCTTCACTAAGAAACAAGCTCCCTTCTCGGCGGAGAAAACCTTTATACACGTCGCTTACACTTTTTCCAGTACAAAGCTAGATACCGAGTTCTTTTACAAGGGCACAACCACTCCCGACACTCTATGTATTTTAAGGACTAAAATACTAACCGGACTCTACTGAGGTATATGAATGATTGGTACAACAATGATGTATGAAAAACTACAAATTCACACTATGACTAGTCTAACAAGTCTTGCAACGCTTAGTTAAAGCTTGTGATGCTTTGATCTTTTTGCTACAAATTAAAAGAAAGATCACTAAGAATAAAATATGTAATATGAATGGGTTAGTAATGAATGAAAGAATGAATGAATGTTGTTTATGCTAAAAGTGATGAGTAAACATGAATGAGCAGCTTACTATTTATAGGCAAACTGAGATAACAACCCACAGATTTGGAAGATCTAATTTTAGGGATCCGTCCGTTATCCATTTTGGATCCGCGGGTCCCTGACAACAAATCTCCAATATCTTTCCCAAATCTATCCAAGATATTACCATATCCAATTCTTTGTGTGAAGATCTAACCATGATATTCTTAAGATCTTCAAGATATCCTAAAGATATCAATATGATGTATGCAATGATGTCATGTACATATTTTATTTTAAGAATTAAAATGTAAACTATGTAAATGTATATATGAATGTAATATGTATATCCTAGTGATCATGAATGTAGCATGTAGATGATGTTATGAGTTTTAAAAGCTTGTAACTATAAATGTAAAAGACTTAACTTATATTTATGATTTGCTAAAGATAAAATTTATAATTGTCATTAACAAAATATAGCAAAGATCGTAAAATATAAATAACATTTTTTAGACGATATTTGTATTAATAGATGACTTTTAGATTCTTTGACATTGACTATTTCCTTATTTAATAGTTCATCTTCCTTTTCATTATCTAGATTCTCTTGGTTTTCAACCATTTTACTTTCAACTAAGTCATCATCTACCAAAGGTGATGTCTTAGAGGGAGGTGGACTTTCGTCAAATGTTACGTTCAACGATTCCTCGACTCTTAAGGTTTCTTTGTTTAAAACGATATAGGCTTTACTATTTTTCGAATATCCAAGGAACACACCTTCATAAGACTTTGGGTCAAATTTGGTGAGATAATCCTTATTGTTTAGAATTAAGCACTTGCTTCCAAAAACTATAAAGTATCCTAATGTAGGCTTTTTGCCTCTATATAGTTCATATGGAGTTTTATTCAAAAATGGTCTTATTAAAACTCTATTTAAGAAATAGGTGGATGTGTCAACGGCGTTACACCAAAAATTTTGTGGTATGTTTTGTTCATTTAACATTGTTCTACTCATTTCTTGGAGAGTTCGGTTTTTACGTTCTACTACACCGTTTGACTGAGGAGTACGCGGAGCTGAAAAGTTATGTGTTATGCCATTAGCATCACAAAAAGCTCCAAATTGAGTTTCATTATCAAATTCACGATCGTGGTCTGTTCTAATTGACACAATGCTACATCCTAGTTTATTTTGAATTTTCTTACTAAGAATTTCAAATTTATCAAAAGCTTCATTTTTACTTTTCAAAAATTTAGTCCAAGTGTATCTTGAATAATCATCTACTATGACCAAAGTGTAGAAGTTGCCTCCGTAACTTTGTATAGCGGATGGACCAAATAAATCCATATGCAAAAGTTCTAGACACCTAGATGTGGACACCATATTTTTAGCCTTATGGCTATTATGAACTTGTTTCCCAATTTTGCAAGCATCACAAAAGTGTTGGTCATATTTCAACTTGGGTAGGTTCCTAACGAGTTCCTTATATGATAGAGATTGGATGAGTCTCATATTGGCGCGGCCAAAGCGTCTATGCCAAAGAGTTGAGTTGTCGTCTAGAGAGGTGAGACAAAGTTTATCTTTAGATGCCTTATCAATTTTCATAACGTATACGTTATTTTTCAAAACACCTTTACTTATGGTTATACTGTCTTTTAGTATTTTACTTTCATTTTCACTAAAAAGGACGTCATACTTTTTACGGCATAGTTGGCTAATGTTAAGTAAGTTAAATCCTAGGTTATCAACATGAGCAACATCATCAATAGAGAGAGAGTCATGAGAGATCGTACATTTTCCGGCGATTTTGCTTTTAAGCTTGCTACCAAAAGTAACATTACCTCCGTCATATTCTTGGTAGGTTGAGAAAAGGCTCTTGTTTCCTGTCATGTGCCTTGAACACCCGCTATCTTTTATCCACTCGTCTGGTTCCAAACCGAATTTCAAGCATACCTAAGTTATTAAAAAACTCAAGCATTTGGTCCCCAATATCTCATAGGTCCATTTGGGTTAAACATCCCATTAACTTGATTCATGTATGGGAAAAGTGGATATGGGTTCCATGGCATGTAGTTGGGACTTTGATAATTCCTAGAAAATTTTGGGTTCCAACTATTTTGATAATGAGGTTGTGTCTTTTAGTTTCTTTTTGGAAAAGGGGCGTTTGGGAATAGTCGTCCTAGGTCTTTGTTGAGTAGTTTTAGCTCTAAATTCATTTTTAGCTTGTCCTACTCCTATAGTAACAGCTGGTTTTTATTTATTTACAGTTGAACTAGTACTAGGTTTCCTTGTGACTTTAACGAACTCTGTACGAGCCGATATGCAAGCTTTCTGTTCAGCAACAGTTCCCACGGATCCCTTCTCAACTACTGGCGGAATCAAGGATTTGGTTCCGTCTGATCCGTGGGTTTCTGAGACTGTTGGAACAGTTTCTTGTACTTTTACGGCTTGTTTCTTTAGACTACTTAAGTCTCCTAATTTCATAAAACCTAGTCAAGTTTTGTCATGAGGTAATTTTTGAATTTTCATTATCTCATCTACACAACTAATATTTTTATCAAACCTTTTGAACTTAAAATTTTGTTTGATAAGTGCATCATGTGTGATTTTAAGTTTCTCTAAATCTAGTCTAAGCTCTTGACATGATACACATACCTCTTCAATAACTTTGCTCTTTTCTAATCGTTTAGCTTTTTCTTTTAACTCAACTTCATTTCTAAAAATTCCTTTTTGGTTTTCAAAAACTTATTTTTGTTTATGATTTTTAAGCTAAGTTCACAGAGATTGTTATATTCCTTTTGCAAGGTGTCATCATCAATAGAAGAATAAGATGAGTCAGAAAGTACCTCGTTTGAGTCATTAGCCATGAGAGCAACTTCGTCATTCTTAGGCTCTTCGTCATCATCTTCATTGTCACTCTAAGCCCCACTTAGAAAAGCTCTTTGAGTTTTGTTCTTGAGTGGCTTAGGACACTCTCCTATTAGATGACTTGTATCTCCGCATCTAAAACACTTTCTTTCTCCTTTTCCTTTCTTGTCATCACGGTCCTTCCGGAAGGATCTCTTGTCTTCTCGACGTTGTCTTACGAACTTTCCTCGTCTTCTAAAGAACTTTTTGAAATCTCTTACGGCCATGGCATATTCTTCATCTTCGCTACCCGAACTAAACTCTTCATCATCACTTGAATCTACTCTAGCTTTTAAGGCAATGGATTTGATTTTTCCTTTTTACCCTTAACTATTTCCGAATCTTTTTCCATTACCATCTCATGAACTTTGAGATTTCTGATTAGCTCGTCAAGTGAAATGCTTTAAAGATCCTTGGATTCTTCAATGCCGTTACCTTTGCTCTCCACTTCGGATGGAGTGCTCTAAGGAATTTCCTGACAAAGTTCTTACTACAAAAAGATTCATCAAGTGCTTTAAGAGAAGTAATGATAGTATTAAACCTAGCAAATGCACTACCAATGGTCTCATCTTCAGGGATAACAAATTGTTCATATTGTTGAACAAGAAGATCAATTTTGTTATCCTTGACTTGTGAGTTCCCTTGATGAGTGATAATTAAAGATTGCCAAATTTCTTTTGCGGTTTTACACATAAAGACTCTTTCATATTTTTTTCTAGGTAAAGCATCATTTTAGCCTCATTATTTTTGGAAATCAACTTTTTTTGCTCATCACTATGACGAGCAAGTGAAGTATCCTCATCCCGACCACTTGATATATCTTTTATTATAGCCTTATGATCACCTTCTATAAATAATGTACCATAGATCTATGTCTTTTGATTTTACATAAGTTTCAAAGCGGTTTTTCCAATATATAAAACCATTTGGTTCAAATAGTGGTGGTCTTTGAATAGATTGCCCTTCTTTGAAAATTTCAAAATCCATGGATCGTTCCAAGTTTTAAAATACAATATATTTTAAAAATCTTGAGTAACGTAGCTCTTGATGCCAATTGTGGAAAACTAGAAGGGGGTTGAATAGTTTTTACCGTTTTAAAATTCTTTTGCTTTGAATACTTAACGTGGTTTCAACTAATGCAAATAATAAACAATATATAACATGCAAGTAAGGAAAGAAACATGCAAGTAAGGAAAGAAACAATCAAAACACAACACGGTTGTTTATAGTGGTTCTATCTACAAGGACTCTCTTCCTTGCCCTACTCCACTCATCAAGCTTCTAACTCGAGAGTTTTTCTTCACTAAGAAACAAGCTCCCTTCTCGGCGGAGAAAACCTTTACAAACGTCGCTTACACTTTTTCCGGTACAAAGCTAAATACCGAGTTCTTTTACAAGGGCATAACCACTCCCGATACTCTATGTATTTTGAGGACTAAAATACTAACCGATCACTACAGAGGTATATGATTGTTTGATACAAACAATGATGTGTGAAAAATAACAAATTCACACTATGACTAATCTAACAAGTCTTGCAACGCTTTTTGAAGCTTGTGATGCTTTGATCTTCTTGCTACAAAGAGAGATCACTAAAAATGAAATATGAAAGATGAATGGGTTAGAAATGAATGAAAGAATGAATGATGTAGTTTATGCTTATAAGTGATGAGAAAACATGAATGTGTGGCTTGCTATTTATAGGCCAACTGCCTTAGCAAGCCACGGATGAGATGGATCCAAATTGAGGGATCCGTCCGTGTTGCTGTTTGGTTCCGTGGGAGCCTGACAGCAAATCTCCAAAAATCTTCACCAAATCTAACCAAGATATTTCCATATCTTTTCATTGTGTAAAGATCAAACCAAGATATTCATATGATCTTCAAAATCTCCTAAAGATTTCAAAGTGATGCATGCCATGATGTCATAGTACATTTTCCAAATTTAGAATTAAAATGTAAATGAATGTAACATGTAAATGTATATGAATGTATCATGTATATACTAGTGATCATATATGTAGCATGTAGATAATGTTATGAGTTTATGAGAAGCTTGTGACTATATGTGTAAAAGACTTTACTATATTTATGCTTTTCTAAAAATAAAGTTTATAATTGTCATTAACAAAATATAGCAAAGATCGTAAAATATAAATAACGTTTTTTAGATGATATTTGTATTAACACAGCTGATCTGAGTGAACATCTAGCAAGGTCGCCTGTGTCCCCAACTGAACAAAGGTCCTCATAATATCATCCTCTTCCTCCTCGGCCACTCGTGAGTCAGCGGGTGGATGGGAAGCTGGTATCGATGGAGATGGTGGTACAAAAGATGGTGAGGATGGCTCATATACTGGACTATCAGCACAAGGTAGGGTGTTGTGCGCACACTCGATGTCTCTCCATATCTCGGCATTAATCTCAAAATTAGTAGAAACAACATCCAAACCCTCCTCTGATGCGCGTGATGTGTCGTTGCGGTTTAGCAGTTTTAATGCCTACTCAAGTTTTAAATTTATATTTAGCCAACTTATCAATAACACACACACTTAACGAGCAGTGTACCCGGTCAGTATGAAGATAATGGTAAGTAGAGTGTCGATCACTAAGAGTGGAACGTATTATCTCATTATTCTAATCAGTATTTTAATATCCTAACGCAAGGGGGTTTCAGCCTGAGAGACTGGCATGGTTTGTTTGCAATTAAATAATAAAATAAACCAATAGGCACGAATCAGCAAGTAGCACACACATACACAGATAAATACTTGAGACAATAAGAGGGCTGTCCTTATTATTAAGTAGATTGTCACTTGTTTTATTGATAGCTTTATATGAAGTGTATGTAGTTAACCCTTTCTCGTTGGTCCTATTCTTATCGGCGAGTAAACCCTTAATGATTACTTATGTCTAAAAGTTATTCCTAAGTGATCAATTTAGTAATAACCGTGGGAGCCACATTATGTCCCGCAGTCAAATGCCCGCAAGCCACTAATAAACACAGAGGTTATCAATGCACTAATAAGTAGTAACCAAAGACATCAACATATAAACTTTAATTGATGGGAAAGCAAGTATTAAAGGGAGTGCAATCTTTCGTTGTCACATTACACAAGCCACCAATCCTGATGAATTAAAGTTTGCTAACACAATAAAACAAAACTACTTAATGAATTAAACACATGCAGCACCTTCTTACAGCTCTTGTATCTTTGATTTGGGTGTGTCTTGTGCTGCCTCCTTGACTGAATTCGTCCTTTGTTCCTCCTGTTTGGTCTTCGGTTTTAGGTTTTTTCGGAACTTGTAATTCGTCTGGTCTACGGGGTATTTATAGTTTCTGTCTGAGGGAAGATGCGGCGCATCTACTAAGTAGATGCGGCGCATGTACTTAACTTCGCGTGGGGTCCAAGATTATAATATTCAGGAATATTCGTACACCACCAGAAGATGCGGCGTAACTCCATGATTAGATGCGGCGCATGTCCTCTTGTATCTTGGATCGTATCTGGTGATATCTTGATAGAGATGCGGCGCATGTCGAGAGTGAGATGCGGCGCATCTGGAGCAGAATTGACTTGATCTTGTCCATGTCAGTAGACCTTCAACTTTATGCACGTTTTGCTCCATAATTAGTCCAAAATCGTTAAGTTTCACCAAATGCTTGTTTTTACCTGAGAATTACAAAAGTAAACGATTAAGTATCAATCCTCATACATAATATAGTAAAACAAGTCGAATTAATAGGATAAATGATAGTAATAAAATGTACTTATTTGAGTTCATCAAATATCCCCCCACTTGAACTTTACTTGTCCCCAAGTAAACCTTAGAATTTCTTTTATGAAAATGTATCCTAAAAGATGTTAGGATTTATTTTTATATTTAAGCATGTATTCGTTCATTTCATAATCACACAACTAAACACTTAACGATTCAGAAGTAAAATAAAATAAGTCGATAAAAGCAAATCTAATCGTTTAACTGTCCAGTCGCGACGAATATTCTATCATAAGCTTGGCAAGTATACACATCTCCACCACTAAAGCTAAGGAGTAACAAGTCTAAAGCGGTAAAAAAGGGTTTTTAGGCTTAAGGGTTAATTATTCTTAATCACTATCGATCTCAAATTCCAGAAAAGGCGACAAAATCACAAATACATGATCGAATCCACGAACACGATACTTGCAATTGCTCAAATCCTTAACTCGAATAGGCTAAAGATAGGTCCAAACTTCACCAATAATAATATATCAAAAAGGGCGACAAAATCATAAATACATAGCCGAATCCACAACTACGATACTTAAGATTGCTCAAATCCCTAATCTCAATAAATCAAAGGTTTGGTTGGATAAAGAATAATAAAGGGCATGGATAACAATTGGGATATAAATTGGTGCAAAAATAAAAATAAACAAAATAAATAAATTAAAATCCTAAGTGTGGTTAATCACTATCCCAACCATCCCATTAATAAGACTCATATCATCGAATAACTCACGCTTTAACACTTGAAACACACGCTTTAGGTAGACACGAATTATACTCAACAAGATCTTAATCAAAGAATAAACCTTAATTGGCGTTCCCATAACTGCCAATTCCCATTCAATCCATAGATATAGTACAACAAATAGTGGTGATATCGACCACTTACATAACTTTACATAAGTTGGTTAAAACTAACTTCCAACTTTTCTTTCTTTCTTTTTCTTTTCTCATTTTTTTCGATTTTTTTTTTTTTTTTTTTTTTTTATTAAACATAAACATAGATGTGTAAAATTTCACCACATCACTATAACTTTCTTTCCGGATAATTTTTCCATACTTTTCATGACTTCAGAAATAATGGTAATAGTGAAAGTAGTAAACACACGAAAAATAAACTCCAAAATATACATTATTTACTTTCACTCCAATTGCATTGTGCAATTTCCCGACCTAACCATAGATAATGAATTACGCACGCGAACACAGGTAATGTAAGGAAACACACTTTGCCTATAGCAATCAACCAACCACGGATTCTAATCTACAGGGTAGGCTAAGGTGTAAGGGTGTAACGAAACATTTTAAACATAGGTGTAAGAAACGAAAGGAATGGCTCTGAGGGTTTTTCTAGGGGTATCTTACTCTAAAAATGAGAGTAACAAAAGGGTTTATACGGGGGTTAACTAACCAGTGTAGTTAGTTAAATAACACATAACATATAATAGGCTATTTGGGTGTAATCCTAGAAATTTACCAAGTTAGACAAGTCACTCCAATTATATAAATAATACTTATTATGGTGGTCTCGAATAGTATACAAGCCAAGTTCTAAAGTTTACAAGTCACCGGCACACTCATAGATTTGTGAATTTTGAAAAATCACAATTTTTGAAAATAACGTCATGTGTGCAGTTATGCAACTTAGATCTTAAACAAAAACATGCTAAAAAATTTTTAAGTTTGATATATTAAGCACATTTTAAGCATAATTTTTGAAAAAGTTTAGGACAAGTAATTGTTAAGTGTTCTAATTCTCCAATCCCCCCACTTAAGTTAAACAACGTCCTCGTTGTTTGTATAAAAGGTTAAAAACTGGAAAATAAAAGAATTAGAACAGAAAAACTCCCCTGAGATTTGCTCGGTATGATCCTCCATTAGTATAAGAGCAAAAATCAACTTCTTGTGGATTAGAACGTTAAAGCCTCATACTTGATGTATCCACAGGAAATCCAGGAAACTATAATACCACCAACACTTTAAAACACACCTAAGATAAGAAAGGTTCAAGCTTTGCATAATACATTAGTAGTTAGGAGAAATAAAACTTAAAAATTAAAATTGAAAATCATCAGGTCAGTCGATGCGCCGTATCTTATGGAAGAAGATACGCCGTATCGAGCCTGGAATAAATACGGATCAGAATAAAGATGCGCCGCATCCTTAACCAGGGATGCGCCGCATTAAAATAAACTGATAAATAGTTTTAAAGTCGAAAATAAAAATGCAGAAAAATAAAATAAGATATGACCATTGCAGGAGATGCGTCGCATCTCAGAATTGAGATGCGCCGTATCCTCATGCGGGCCTGACTGACTCGACACAGAACAGAATAATAAAAAATAAAGTAAAAGATAAGCATGGGTTGCCTCCCACGAAGCGCTTGTTTTTGTTCGAGTCACGAGCCTGACTCCACCCTTATTTACTGTGTAATAGGGTGTTGTTCCCCCCACTTGGGATCAAGTGCGGGTGATAATAGCAATAAACACGAAAAGAGTGTAAATTTGCTAGTAAATATGGAAGAAATAAATAAAGATCATACCTTGGCAATACATGTACATTTTTCCTATTCATACCCGGTTTGGTTGATAAATTGGATGACTTGACCACTTCATCAGAAAGAGTAGTGTGTTGAGAAAAAATGAGTCTCCTTTCTTCTTGGTTAGTCTCTTTGGTAGTAAGGCGTCCCTTGACTTCGGCAGAAGATGAGAAAGGGTCTTTAGCAAGTAAAAGTTCGAGTTCCTCAATAACCTTCATAGGGTCGAAATCATCATCTTCATCAATCATAGCAATGTTTAAGAGCTCATCACCAAACTCTTCTTCGAGCTCCACCAAATACGGGTTGATCACAGGTGCTTCAATAGGTAGTGTCATAAATTTCACCTCATCATCTTTATGTTTTGCAACCTGTTTAGGAAAACTAGCAAGATTATTAGTAACGGGATTAATAATATTAAATAAATTTGTACCACTTTGTGTTGCAAGTGACTTCGATTCATCATGTGAATCTCCATCTTCAACTAGTGGTCTTGCAATTTCATCTTTATCCCGAATAGCCGCCTCAAATAAATCATCCCACATTTCTTCGAAATCCTTTGTGGGGTCATAATCTGGCTCATCCGCTCCACACCTAAATATTTCCGTTTGTTGTGGTAATTGCGGTATGTTATCGTACACAATAGCATCAAACTTTTCAATATCAGAATACTTATTATCTCCATCCGAAGGGGTATTATCATGGTGTTTTTGATAGGATGAGAATATATTTTCCACCTCGGGTGGAAAATTACAAGTAATAGCACTATACACCATTGTCCCACATTCATCTTCATTTTCATCATAAGCACTTTCGGATGAATAAGCTTCTTTGTAAACAATTGCCGGATTATCATTCAAATCAAACACTTATGACTCTTCTTCATCTTGGGCAACTTCCGGAGAAATATCATCATCAATAACTATTGCCGGAAACCTAATTGCACCAAAATCGTATGATTCTTCTTCCTCTTCATCAATTGATAAAGTCCAAGTGTGTCGAAATGGCAATTTGTTTCTCTCTCTCCCTGGCTTTTTCTGCTTCAATAACAAGTATTCTTCCATCGTGGGTTCTTTATCCATGATGACCTGTGCACCATATCTTGCTCTTTCCCACTCGTATATCCCATTATTGCTCAAGGCTCTTTCCTCTTCAAATCTGATATATTCTTCCATTGTAATATCCGGATCGTCCATCTTCCTGAAATAAAACTTACTCGTGCAAAAGAAGGGTGAAACGATCAAAGTAAAATAAAAACTTCTGATATCTGCAGTTGATGCGCCGTATCCTATAAATGGGATACGCCGTATCTTAATACGTTAAAATTTAATCAGACTTTATCCAGAAAATAGATACGCCGCTTAGAATTTAAGAATGCGTCGTATCGAATTAATTAATCAAAAATCAACTTATCTAATTAAAATTAAATGCGTCGTATTAACGAAAGTTAATGCGCCGTATTTTCGTTACGTTTAAAAATAAATATCGATTTTTGATTCAGAAAGATGCGCCGTATCGATAGAGATCGATACGCCGTATCTGTTTAATAATTCGCAAACTGTTTTTAATTAAAATAATAGATACGCCGTATCTGCTAAAGCAGATGCGTCGTATGGCGTTAACGTTTAGAAATTTTTTTTATTAAAAACAGATACGCCGTATCTGCTAAAGCAGATGCGTCGTATTACTTTATCGCTTAGAAAAATTTTCTTATTAAAAACAGATACGCCGTATCTTGGGGAAAAGATGCGTCGTATCGAATTAATTAAACGCGTTGTATATAAAAAAAATTAAACGCAATACGCCGTATCTGAGAGATCAGATGCGCCGTATCGTTTGATTTAGCACAGTACAACGATAGCAGAACAGAAAAATACGAAAAATAAAAACAAAAAATTAAACACACAAACGAAAATAAACACACAATACAACAAATATGCAAAATAGTACAATGATGCAATTAATCTAATAAAAAGAAAAAACTAATTAAAATACTAATCAAATTAACAGATAATAACAATTCACTCCCCGGCAACGGCGCCAAAAACTTGATGCGCGTGATGTGTCGTTGCGGTTTAGCAGTTTTAATGCCTACTCAAGTTTTAAATTTATATTTAGCCGACTTATCAATAACACACACACTTAACGAGCAGTGTACCCGGTCAGTATGAAGATAATGGTAAGTAGAGTGTCGATCACTAAGAGTGGAACGTATTATCTCGTTATTCTAATCAGTATTTTAATATCCTAACGCAAGGGGGTTTCAGCCTGAGAGACTGGCACGGTTTGTTTGCAATTAAATAATAAAATAAACCAATAGGCACGAATCAGCAAGTAGCACACACGTACACAGATAAATACTTGAGACAATAAGAGGGCTGTCCTTATGATTAAGTAGATTGTCACTTGTTTTATTGATAGCTTTATATGAAGTGTATGTAGTTAACCCTTTCTCGTTGGTCCTATTCTTATCGGCGAGTAAACCCTTAATGATTACTTATGTCTAAAAGTTATTCCTAAGTGATCAATTTAGTAATAACCGTGGGAGCCACATTATGTCCCGCAGTCAAATGCCCGCAAGCCACTAATAAACACAGAGGTTATCAATGCACTAATAAGTAGTAACCAAAGACATCAACATATAAACTTTAATTGATGGGAAAGCAAGTATTAAAGGGAGTGCAATCTTTCGTTGTCACATTACACAAGCCACCAATCCTGATGAATTAAAGTTTGCTAACACAATAAAACAAAACTACTTAATGAATTAAACACATGCAGCACCTTCTTACAGCTCTTGTATCTTTGATTTGGGTGTGTCTTGTGCTGCCTCCTTGACTGAATTCGTCCTTTGTTCCTCCTGTTTGGTCTTCGGTTTTAGGTTTTTTCGGAACTTGTAATTCGTCTGGTCTACGGGGTATTTATAGTTTCTGTCTGAGGGAAGATGCGGCGCATCTACTAAGTAGATGCGGCGCATGTACTTAACTTCGCGTGGGGTCCAAGATTATAATATTCAGGAATATTCGTACACCGCCAGAAGATGCGGCGTAACTCCATGATTAGATGCGGCGCATGTCCTCTTGTATCTTGGATCGTATCTGGTGATATCTTGATAGAGATGCGGCGCATGTCGAGAGTGAGATGCGGCGCATCTGGAGCAGAATTGACTTGATCTTGTCCATGTCAGTAGACCTTCAACTTTATGCACGTTTTGCTCCATAATTAGTCCAAAATCGCTAAGTTTCACCAAATGCTTGTTTTTACCTGAGAATTACAAAAGTAAACGATTAAGTATCAATCCTCATACATAATATAGTAAAACAAGTCGAATTAATAGGATAAATGATAGTAATAAAATGTACTTATTTGAGTTCATCAAGAAACAACATCCAAACCCTCCTCTCTAGCACGTAGCATGGCAGCTCTCTGTCCTAACCCAAAAGGTACATCCACATCTCCACCCAACATCTGAGCAGCCCTCGAACTCTGCCCCGTCTCGAAGGTGCTCGACACATCCTCCAAAATCATCTTCCCAAGTAAAAGAGATAGTAGGGTGGTGGAGGTACCCATGTAGATGGCTCGGGTCCTCTTATGAGGTGGGGATGGTAGGTCTGAATACCGCAGTCGGCGCCCTGATACACGTATGCGGGTTGTGCAACCGCTAGGAAGAGTCTGAACAGGTGAGGTGGACTTTATAGCGAGATCAGTAACAGAGGTAGGTGTAGGCTAAACAGGAATGTGATCAGTGATGAGAGTGGGTGCAGACTGAGTAGGTAGTGATGGAGTAGGTGTGGGCTCAATGGTGTCAGGATCTGGTGCATGATATGCCTCAAGCACCTGCATGTATGGATCGTCGGAACGTGGTGCGATCAGAGGAGATGATGAAGTGTGAGTGAGCAAGATGTCCTCAGTGATGTCGAAGGAAGGCATAGTCTGTGACAAAGGCGGTATATGTATGTAAGTACGTAGAAAATACTTATAGTATGTATAGTAGAGTAAAATCAATAAAAATGTAACGCATAGATAAACATCAAGTAATTGGCGAGCAAGGCAGGCAGGCAAATGGCGGTCATAAGGACTTGTTTGTGTAAAAAGCGGTTATAGTTTAAGGTTTATATGTACCTAGTTCTCTATAACCTGGCTCTGATACTAATCTGTAACACCCCCAAATCTGGTATTGCGGAAGCATTTGGGTCATGGGGAGCTACTGAATTGGAAATCATAACACAAGGTAATAAAGAACGGAATACATACTCCGTTAAAATACATTCAGTTGAATTAAACCAAGTTTACATCAGAGTTTTAAATTCGATAAATAAGCCCAAAAGTCTAATGGTCCCATTAAAACAAGTCATAATAATGTGTGAAAACACTTCGGTAGATAGTTTATGACCATCGCCTTGCCACACCTTGCCAATAATAAGTTGCTTAAACACCTGAGAAAAACATGCTAAAATTCAGCAAAAAACTGGTGAGTTCATAGGTTTATAAGTAAGCAGTAAAATCAATAGTTTGGACCATGAGTTTGGTATATGAAGATTACAACGCATATAATGTCATATAAAAATAGTCTATTACGCTAGCACTAAGTTCATGCAACCGAAGCTATAACAGTGTGCATACTCAAAGAGCATGTAAACATATAGAGGCCCGGCAAGTGTTTATCCCAGACACTTGTGTTTCGACATGGTATACGTTCGCTTGCCTATCCGGTAAATACGAACGGGGGCGTTACCCCCAATAGATCTATTTATAACATTCGCGCTTCCCAGCAGGAATTGACGGTTCATGAGTTGGGCATAATGGGACATAATATGGCTTAGGCTAAACCACGTAATAGCATAAATAACAGTTTTGGTCCATAAAAGAGTTTTGCATGTTTCTCACCCCAATTGTAAAACAAGTATAAATAGAGTAGGGCTATAAACTCACCTCAGCAAAGTAAGCAGTAAGTGAAGTAAATCAGAGAGAGTGTGGCACCAACACGCGACCTAGATTAGTAAGGCATGTTTCGGTTCACAGTTTAAGTTTAAGACTCAACGAAGTTTAATTAAACTCAAAAGTTTTAAAGTGTTGTGTTATTGTTGCTTGTGTGGCAGCATTAAAGTTTGAAAATAGTTTTCTGAATGTTTGTGTGGATAGGCTCTTGGAAGTGTGTAAGTGAACAACGAATAAGATGTTGAGGACGAATAGTCTTTGGTTTGAAAATAACCAAAAGACAAGGTGTGGAAAAATAGTCACAAATAAATGCTAGACGTTGACGGATTATGTGAACCTTATGGTTAAAAAAAATTATAATGCTAAGTGCGTATGAGATGTCTAAAAAGTTAAATGTCAACTTTATCTTTTCATTTATAAGTCGTGATCAAATGTTACCATTGTAGTTTATAAAAATAAACTTAAGTTTATATTTCCTTCCTTGGGAAAAATTGGCATGACCCGTGTATTTATGCTAGGTTTCTCGTGATTAATTTGTGTTATAAAAATATATATTTAGGCAAAAATCATTTTATTAATTAATAAAACTTTAGAAAGTTTTTATATAATTATTTCGAGTGTGAACAAGTCAATTAGGCGGTATAAGTAATTAGCATGTTTATTATTTACGAGTTTAGTTTCGAGTTCGCGCTTTTAGGCTTTGATTGTAAAAGTGTTTATACTTGTATGGGTGGTGTATACCAATTTGAGTTGTAAAGTATTTATATCATTTCATTGCAAAACCATGTTGAGCTACAAAGTTAGCTGTGTGTTGTTTTTGGGAATTTGTGACCGGGTGAAGTGAAACAAGTCGGGAGTCAAGCCGAAATCGGATAAGCAAAGCAAACACACCATGCGCACCCTAATAAAACCTCAGTTGGGCTTCTGCCCAACAAACTTTGGCCCAGTTAATAAAACAATTTCACATCCCTTGATTTCCTATGGGTCTCGACCCAAGAACACACCCAACATCTAACAAAATATAAGCAGGTTAAGGTATTTTGGTCCTTGAAGAGTAAAACTAAATGTGCATAGTTGGGGCTCGAGTTAGACAAAAACTTGGACACTTCGACCTTGCAACACGACGCAAACCCGTGACCTACGTTGGACTCGCGTTACGGCTATAAGTCAGGTTCGATAAAGTGGCCATACGACACACCCAATAAAACCACACAACAAAACCAATCTTTTTAACTCTAAACATTATGACTCGACACACAAACTAAAACCAAAAAACACGATTCAAAGCACCATTTGTTTTTGGTTTGGGTAACTCGACCACAGGTAACAAAAACTCAAATGAAACCCTCAACGCCAAACTTTAAAACGATTCTACTAGTTCAATGTGTGAACAAAAACAAATAAAAGTGTAGATTAACCACTGATTTAGTTGAGAGTTTCGACCTTTAGTCTCATTCGACCAAACACATCAAGAGCAACCCACAATTTTAACTGGTTTAAGCCAAGTTTTTAACACAAAAGTAAATAAGTAACCATAAGCAATCCGAAAAGCAAATAAATTAAGCACTTCCAAACAAGAGCCAAACTAGTTTTAGTGGTGAGATTATTTTGCCACACATTAACAACAACAACAACAACAACAAGAACAATATATACTTTCATTCACAGATCTACAGATAACTCAATCGTTGTAAATATAACAAAACAACATTATAACTTGTGAAAATATAAACCGATTCATTCATTTAATCACAAATACATAACCAAATTTTTATAAAGTGGAAAAAGGAATTAAACCCTTACAAATTACGGATGTCGATTGAAGAGATGAATACAGCAAGAGACTCTTGGATACGAATTGATCCGAAACCAAGCAGGAACCCACCACCAAATCTTCGAACCAAAGTCTTGAGATAAAGTTTTTGTGATGTTTTGAGTGTGTGTGAAGAGTGGGGGTGTCCCTGTGGCTCGAATCAATTAAAAAGATTGAAAAGAAAACGGGTTTGACTCATCTTTCCTTATTACCAGTCGATCTATAGCCGAAAGGGGTACCGTCGCCCTCATCTCCGTCATCCTTTTGGTGGGATTCGTTGACTTAGAAAGTTAGACAAATGGATCAGACTTGTAGATATTAGGGACCTCTCTCGGAGTCTTGTTGTCATCGATCCAGATCTGATTTGTGAAGGAGATGACGATATCAATATTCAGATGAGGAGAGAGAGAGCGTGTCGTGTGGGAGAAATGACAAAGGAACGTTAGCTTCTTCTTCTTCCTTTTTTTTTTTTTTTTTTTTTTTTTTTTTTTTTTTTTTTTTTTTGTTATACGATTTATTAAAATGAGTGGGGTGGGGTTCGGTGGTATATAAAGAAAACATAAAGGAATGGATTTTACTTAATTTTTGTTTCTTTTGTGGGTATTATGTGTACCCCGTGTTCCGTTGAGCTCTGGTGAAATTGAAGTTTTCCAGGTTAGCGTGAGCGCGAAAAAAAAGATTTATGAGAACGGTTTTGTAAAAGTAATATAAAAACACAATTATTGATTCCGTATAAACAATATTGGATTCATGCCGTTACTAGGGTTGTGTCGGTACGCGTGTGGTGTTGTGTGCGAGATATTTCTCGTTGTGTTACGTAAATACTCAGTAATAGTCAGAAAATGAAATATTCACGTATTTCTGATAAAATATTCAATGAAATGAGTTACTATAAACTACAGTGTGCGGGTTTGCTTCCCGAAATAGTTATGCAAGCTCATGAATGCTTAATTAAACAATTAGGTAATAATAAATTAACATTTATTATTAAAATATTTGTTTGAAAATTACCATTTGTCACAAACCAAAATGTTCTCGATCGACCCACGCAACCCTTTGTCAAAAAACAAAGCCGCTTCCTCCATGTGTACAGGTTGACAAGTCGTTAAACCAAAAAAAGAGTTTCACAATACCCATACATGATCAAAGCAAAAGGAGCTAACTTTGCGGGTCACGTAACTGTGAAAGAAGACTCATCAAATTAACGACATTCGCAGCTCTCCTCATAGCCAACCCACTAATAAAATCCGCGTCTCTACTAACAGCTTCCCCAAGAAGCTTCACAGCCAATGACGGCCTTCGAATATAAACAGAGAATAAACCCTCACGAAGCTTCATATCATTACATGAGGGCCAAAATATCTCTGTTTTCTTGATATTAAGTTCAAGACCCAAACCTGGACCACTCACTCTTATAATGTCTAACACCCTGACCACCTCTTCTAATCTCCAATAACTGTCCCATCGTCAAGATACCAAACATGAAGAAGCTTGCAATTAGATCTTATGTACTATAACGGGTGCAATACAAGAGCAAATAGAAGAGGTCACAACGGGTCGCCTTGCTGCACCCAGTGGCAGACTAGATATGTGTGCAATATAATAGTTCTTAAAAAAGGGTAAAGTTAATTGTCTAATTTACCCTCCTTAACACCCTTATCAATAGTACTAATAAATGAAATACACACAAAATTAGCTAAAAATGGAAACTACTTATAAACACACGGTTTGAATATGTGATTTGCCTATTCTAATTAAAAGTGATTTGCCTATTCTAAGAAATAAAAAACTACTAATTAAAACACACGGTTTGAATATGTTTCAATATTAAAAATGGAAAATAAGAAACTAAAACTTTTCAAATGGGAAGTAACAACTATTGATACATGGTTTAAAAAATATACACGGTTTAAAATTAATTTAGACGAGTACACGTGCATAGCAACGAGATTTTATAACGGCATATAGTTATAATGATATTTTGGTTACACAAAACGTTTAACTTAAATATCATTATAACTATATGTCGTTATAAAATCTCGTTGTTATGCACGGATACTCGTCTAATAAAAAGAAAATAATAATAGTATGGATGGAGTATTTCTTTCATTAATAGAAATAGAAGCAACTATTGAAATTTAGTATTATTTTAATCATTAAAAATATAATTTATAAAGAATGATCCACTTAGATATAACAGATATGTTAATGAAAACTACAAAAGTAATTACAGACATAAGTAGTGTCACATTTTCCAAGCATATGCAAGCTTTTTTTATCATGATGCCGCTTAATAATGGCTCTTACAAAAGACCACATTTGAGCGTGTCATAGCTAATTTTAAACCAAGTTTTCTTGCCAAACAATTTCCTTTGACGTGAATCTATTCCAAGAGCCTAAAAAGCACACACCGAACACGTCTCTAATGGGTTAGTTGTTGAGACTGAAGGGAGCGGTCCGATTAGGAGGCGATTAAGCCCCATATCGCCCCTCAAGTAGCCCCAAACACCGCCCCCCTTACCCGATTACGCCCCTCTTCCCTCCCAGGCGACTTATATGGAACGCCTCCTTTATTTTCTTTACCTAATTATTGTGTGCCACGTGTACAAGGTTTATATTACTCCAATTATTGTCTGCCACGTGTCATGAGTCGCCCCACCCTCCTAAGTAGCCCTACTCCCCCTTTTTTTTTGAGGCTACCCAACTTGCTGACTCAGCGCCACGTGGCGCGAGTCGCCCCTCTCCTGGGTAGCCTCACTCCCTTCAGCCTAATGGGTTAGTTGTTGAAAATGAGTGATCAAAAAATGTTATGGCCCGTTTGGTTGGGGTGATACAATCAAAGATAGGAATCTTTTTTGAAAACAAGAGTTTGGTTTATCTAAGTAATCAAATAAGGGAATCTTGTGTGTCAGAAAAGTCATAGAAACGATACCAGAGAGGAGAGGTTGGTTTCTTCTCTCTCATCATTAATTATCTTTTCTATCATTCTTCTTTTAATATTTTTAACGTGTTTTGCTATCAACTTTTTTGCTATCACTATTTAAACAATATGTCTAAAAATTATTATAAAATATTTAAAAAAAATATAATTTCTTTCTCTTCATTTAATTCAAAACCTATAAAAAATCCAAATCTAAATCCAAATCCAAATCTAAATCTAAATCCAAATCCAAATACTAAACCCACCAACAAACCAAATGGGCCCTTAATGTTATTGTGGAACAAGTATCAAACAAAAATAAGGTTAGTATAATTGCGATCTTTTATTTATTGCAATTTTTGTTTTAATTGTCAGTCCCGCTCCCAATCTTTGATTCGTATTTGAATCCCAAATCGCAGCTATAATTGTTTGCCATTATAAAATCTTGTTGCTATGCACAGGTACTCGCCTAATACTTTTTATAGCTTAACTGAAAATTAAAAGTAAATAATAATCAACACAAAATGAAACGTATAGTTAACAATAAATATGAAATGAAGATAGTTTATTTTCTTTAATACTGCAATGGTTTTTGATCTTCTAGCAGATTAAAGAGAAGCATATACCACGTAAAGTCATCTCACAAATATTGGCGTGCCCATATAAAGAACAAAAATCTTTTTAAGTCACTTAAAGCTGTTCTAATAGTGTTTAGGGCTCAAATTACTTAGGAAGTGTTTGTTTGGAGGTATTTGACCAAGGGATTAGTAGTCAATGTAGAATTATTTGTTTGGTTGAATCACATGGGGTTTGAAATTGGGACTCAACCCCACAATAGAGGGCATACGTAAAAACCATTAGGGCTGAGCTTCGGGCCAAAACCAACCCGAACCGACCCAGCCCGAAACCGAAAACTTTCAAACTGCTTGCCCGAATACATAACCGAATCGATCTCGGTCAGGTCGGTTAAAATCGATTAATTTCGGTCGGTTTTCGGGACAATGCTTAAAGGCCCGAATTAGCAAATCTAGGAATTAGCAAATAGTTCAACATCACCATTAACTTTGATTACTTGCCGCACATGGCTGGTCGTTGCCATTAAAACAAAAACCTCTCTCACAACTGCCCCCTACTATACGACACACTCATCCATTCACATCCCCTTGCAAAACTATCATTTTCCCAAGATATGATTCATATCGGTGTGTTTTGTTGTAGTGTTCTTCGGTGTGTTTTTATGGAGGTGTTCATGAGAGTGACTGAGACTCAGTGTTAATTTAATGAAGAGTGACTGAGACTCTCTTGTTGTGGTGTTCTTCTGTTAAAGAGATAAAGGAGGGGCGGGGTTTTATTAAGAGACCTAATATAAATTCAGGACAATCGGGTTCTGTCAGGTTTAAATCGGTTTTTATACCGACCCGACCCGATACCGATATATAGCAAATTGTGTAACTGAATACCGACCCGAATAGTATTGGTTCGGTTTCGGGATGGCCGGGTTCGGTCGGTTTTTCGGGCTTATTCGGTTTCGGCCGGTTTTGCTCAGCCCTAAAAACCATGAGTTAAGTATCCTTTTCTGACACATCCAATATCCTTATCTCTTTCTTTCTTTTTTTATTTTATTTTCTCCTCTGTTTTATTCGCTGCTTCCTCACATCCACAAAATAAGGTACTTGTTATGGTCCATTCCATTAATCTATATTATTTTAATATTAAAATAAATATAAATATAAACGCCAATTAATATCACAAGTCACAACATACAAAACAAACAACTTTTAACACAACTCAAATCCAAATCCAAATCCAAATCCAAATTTAAATACAAATCCAAATCCCAATCCTAAACCCAACTACAAACCAAACGGGCCCTTAGTTACAGCTCTATTTATGAGTTTTTAAATGAAAGAAAATATGAGAAGATAAAAAAATTGTCAGAAAATAGAATAAGAGGAATGATATTTTGATTTTTTATATCGTGTTATCGAGTTATAAGAGAAAAGAGAAAATAATTGATGATTTCAATTATTCCCTTTGCTCTATTCAAAAATGAAAAAAAAATAAAAAAATAAAAAAATAAAAAAATAAATTATACCCTTTGCTATATAAAAGATAAGTTTTATACTATGTCATTTAAATAATTGTATTTATTAGAAACTTCCTAATATAACTTTCTTCTAAATCATCCTACTTTTCTAAATAAAGTTTTAGAGTGAAATTTAGTCGAATAGACCTTAAGAACAATTTTGACGTAAGTGGTTAATGCAAAATCAACAAGAACGGTGATGATGTACCCTCCGAATAGGTCGAAGAACTCCCCTTCGAGCCTTTAGAAAGCCCTCTCTTTGGAGGCCCAGGTTAATCTCCTAACACGTTTCATTGGCGTAAAACCATTCGCCTGCGAACTGGTTACCATGTGGGAATCCGCCAATCGAAGCCTTAAGCCCTTCGGGGTATCTCCTACGAAGGAACTAGCACGAAGGACGATTCTGACCTGGTCAAACCCACGTCTCCTCTTCCCCTTGGCTTTCCCGCCAAAACAGAGATCGTGGGCTACAAAGCCCTAGCGGTTACCATATTTCATGGGACGCCCCCATGATCTCCGAATCATGCGCAAACCGCCCACTAAGCCCTATTTCTCCCCTATAAATAGCTTAGTCAGGCTAGAACAAAGTAAGTTAACTTCACTCTCTCAATTTACGACCTACATTACCATTACACATACTTACTCGCACGCCGGAGGTGGTTCGCAGGGTCCAACCCCTGCGCAATCACTTAACGTAGTGTCTTCGTATTTCTTATTTCAGGTTAAGAACGAGCTTGGCGCAATCTCAACACCCCATTATTCCTTTGATCATCATCGAAGGCTTGGTTGTGCAACTATTTGTTCAATCAGTGGCGCCATCCGTGGGACCGCTACAATTGGTCTCGTTATTTCCAAGCTTATAACCAACCAACTACTTTCACTATTATTCCGGCATGGATCAAGGGAGAGAAGATACTCCCCCACCGGGTTTCTCTACCCTAGCACCAATACCAATCAACGACTCTAACAACCTTCCCCCAATAACCACTACCACGTTCACCACACGTTCTCACCCAGAAACAACACCCAACTGCCATGCTTCGACATCAACCAATCTGGAGCCCATTATTAGCCCAGCCTTTATCGAAGCCAACCACGAAGTGTTGGAATCCCTCCTAAGGGCTCGTAAGAGGCAAGTCAAGAATGCTAAGATGCGAAGGGAGTTGGAATACTCAAGTGATGAGTATGATGAAGAAATGGAGATGGAACCTAGGCCTCCGACCCAAGGAGCAACTCAATCGGCCTTAAGGATTGGGTCTCCAGTCAGGCGAAGGCTAAGCAGAAGGTCCGTTAGTTTCGAAGGAGTTCCCGAGAGGGCTCCGACAAGGAGAGAAGGGGCGGTTACCGAAGGCTCTAACGGTAGGAGCCAACGAAGGGAAGAAGTGGGGGTGACTTTGCCTCCATTGCTAGCAGCTCATCTTGGAAGGACTGAAGATGGGGTTCCGTTGCAGCCTTCTCACGCATCAGGCGTAGAAGGCAATCCGCCTACAATTAATGTAAAACCCTAAAATCTGAAAACATGAAAAATGACCAAAATGCCCCCGCAAGTTAAAAATTTATTTAAGAGTTTATAAAGTATCAAATAAATCCCAAACTTCTGGCAATGCATAAGTTATGAATCCCAAATAATCTTAACAATTCTATTTAACATTTATACAAGCTACAAAATTACCAAAATGCCCCTAGTTGGCCGAATGAATTTATAAGATAATATTATGTATTTAAAATGAATTAAAAATGTGTAAATAAGGAAATAATAAATCATCATCATGGCCAATCAATTTTATTTAATTCCTGGTCATCCTTTCCCCCCCTTGACTCGGTTTAGCTATTTTTAAATCAACCCTTATCACTTCTTTTCCTAACCCTAATACCGATTAGAATAAACACACACAAGAAATTCACATAGCCTCCAATCGACACCCTAAAATCCCTAGACCATTTTTCTGTGATTGATCATCATCCAAAGGAGCTAGGAAAAATACCATTCGAATTATTTGAAGCTTGGTCCGATCTTGGTGAATTATTTCTTTGTCGCTAGAACAAAATAAGGTAATGATCGAATTAATTCTTGCGACCTCCTAAAAATTCGTTTCCTTATTTTTCTTGTGTTCCTCACATCATATGTGACCTGTGAAAATTGGTTTCATAATTTTTAGATCGTTTTTGAAGTCGTGGTGATTTTTGACCCGTTTTGGCTAATCGCGTACAAAAGAATTTGTACACCTCATTCCACACGTTCGAATCTCTTTGTGGTAATTTTCTCAGACCCTATATATGTTAAGAACATCAAATAAAATGTATAAGTCGATCCATGCATGCTTATTATAATATTTGTGAATTAAATCTTAAAAACGTGTATAAAACATAAATAATTCAATCCGAATTTTTGAGGCTCCTTATTTATTTTATTTGAACTCTACATGATCATAAAAATCTGGGAAAAATGTTACTTCGAATTATTGGGGCCTAATCAAATTATTTGTGGATTTAGTTGGTTTACCGATTTAAAGAAAATAAAGAAGAAAAAGAAATAAAATGTAAATCGATTTAGGGATTATACTTTTGGGGCTGTTTTTGAGTGATTAAATGATGATTAATGATGATCTAATGATTGGTAAATGACTTGTATTTTTAGGGTTAGGGTTTTGGCTAATTAAAGTGTTATACGATTGGTTTAAATTGTTTTGGGTGAGTTTTGCAACTTTTAAAACTCAAGGGTTATTTTTAGAACTTATTTTGGAACATGTACCTACTGTATAAAATATAAAAAGAGGGGTCTAGTGTCATTTTTGTATTTTAAAGGATTAAAATGTTTCTAGGGTTTAATTAAGGTACGAATTATAAAATAATTAAATGGAGGGACTAAACTTGTAATTTCTGGAAACTTGGGGCTGTTTTGAGTAATATAATCTATTCAGGGGGTTATGTGTAAATTTGGTGATTTAATGGGTTAATATGTAATTATTAATAATATAAGGTTGAAATTGTAAAATAAGGGACTAAATATGTAACTTTGAAAACTAGAGGGACCTATTGTGTAAATTATGTAAAATTGAGGATACATTCTTATAATATGATAAAATGAGTGACCATTGTGAAACTTTGATAAATTAAGGGTCTAAAGTGTAACTACGAACAATTGAAGGGTTAAAGTGTAACTTTTGAAACTAAAGGGGTATAAAGTGTAAATTATGAAACCTAAAGGACTAAAAGAGTAACTTGATGAATCTAAAAGCTAAAATGGAAAGTTACTTAAAAAGGAAGGGTTTGTAATTCTTGTCTACCCCTCTAGGTGTGAAGAAAGAGAGGTCCTGATCCACTCTGTGTCATCCATTTCTGATTTGTGGTTGCTTCTGGAATAAGGTACAGATATTCTGACCTTCTCTGTAAGGTTTCCTATGATTCTTTTCTGATCTGTTAAATCTCTGATTTGATACTCTGTTACGATCCTTTGCTATGACACCTTTGCTTCGACCTTTGATCTCTGATTTTGGGACCTATGATATGAAGACCTTTTTGATATGAGATGGAAATGTTTAAGTAAAGTATTTTGAAAGGGTTTTTCAAGCATGATATATTGACTTTAAGAAAACTATTTTTGAAGTTCATTTTATGAAAACTATTTGAAAGACCATTTATGAAAACTATTTTGAAGGATTGTTTTAAATAAACCTTAAGAGAAAACCTTTTGAAAAGTACTTTTGATATTGAACCTTTTGAAGATTTGACCATCTGATACTTTGACCCTTTTGGATATTGATCTGGGATATTTGATCTTCTGATATGAACCTTCTGATATGACCTTTCTGATGTGACACCCTGATTATAATAGGCACCTTTGACCTTTGACCTTTGACCTTTGACTCCCAGTTTGATACCCGAGCCAAAATTTGTTCCCTAGCCATGAAGGTAACATGGCCGTGTCTGTGATGCACCACTGGCATGACTCTTGTGTGGTCAGAGTGATTAACCACACCGTCCCTGTTCTGTTCTGATATGTGCACACTATATGATTATGGCCGATATTTCTGTTTTGGGGGCGTATGGATGCATCCTAGATTTGTTCTGTTATGATATGATATGTTATGATATGATTTGATTTCTGGTGACTGACGGTGGGTGCAATCCACGTCTTTCATGTTCTGGGAGCTAGCTACTCCATATATTTCTGTTGGATACATGAGGCCACCCCTCATATTATCTGGTTACTTGAGAGGCATCCCCTCTGGATTTCTGATATGGTTACATGGATATGATATTTCTGTTTCTGGGCTCGTGGTGGATTACTGTCCTAAACCTTTACTCTCTCTCTCTCTCTGTACCTTGACTTATCTATTTCGTTATACTGTATATGTTCTTTTCCTTTTACTTTCATATCTCTTGCTTTCGTTTCCGTTTATTATATATCTGTTCACTGGGCTTTTTAAGCTCAGCCGTACGTTTCTTTTCATGTACGGCAGGTTTTAGTTGGAAGCTGGGTTGTTATTAGAGAGGACCTTGAACTTAGAAGACCTTGCTAGCTAAATTGGATTAGAGATGATTTGAAAAGTTATATTCAGACTTAGTGATTATTGTATATCTCACTTGTAACCTTGTAATTTCAGATTTTGTTTGTAACCCTTGGAATCCTATTGTATTATTTATGTCATATGCTTGTGTTTGTTCTGATAAGAATCCGTATCTGTGACACCTTTGCCCTTGTCGGGTTGGGGTGTTACAATTAATATGGGAGGAAATCTTCCTCCCAATGGTATGTACCCCTCGTTCCAAACTCAGTCTTATCCTCATAATTTATATCCTCCAGTAAATGGACAGCCTAATAACCTAAACCTCCCTCAAACTTATGGGAGCATACCCTTCGGGCATCCTATGGCGTACCCTCCGTATGCCATAGGAAACGGTTATCCGTTTGCCATAAATACACCTTATCAGTCCTACCCAAGTCAAACTCCTATGGGAATGCCCCAAAGCAACAATCCCTATAATCCTGTTCCCATGTATGCACCACCTTACAATTGTCTATACTCAGACCCTATGGGTTCAGCTACACCTTTCGTTAGGTGGATAAAAGATTACCCATTTCCTGATGGGTTGAAAATGCCTTCGCACATTGGGACCTATGATGGGAAGGGGGATCCAGACAATTTCTTACACTTGTTCGAAGGGGCTATCAAAATGAAAAAATGGGTTATGCCAGTGGCCTGTCACATGTTTACATACACCCTATGGGATTCTGCTCGTATTTGGTGGAATGGGCAAAAGCCCGGTAGCATCTTCAATCTTGATGATCTTACGGCTAAGTTCCGGTCACACTTCAGCCAGCAAAAGAAGTTCACAAGGACTCGTTTAACGGTGCACAACATCAAAAAAAAGGAAAACGAAAGCACAAGGGCCTTCATTACTAGGTACACCGATGAGACTTTGCAGATTTTGGGTCTTCATGAAGATCAACGTATTTCAGGTTTCGTACATGGTCTTCGAAATCGGAGTTTGGTGGAATTCTTGTCCACTGACCTTTCGACAACTTACAAAGGGTTAATAGAAAAGACGTATACTTGGATCGAAGCGAAAGAGGTATCCACTAATGGGGCTCCGATAGACAGAGACAACAACAACAAGTTTTCGAAGCATTCTTCGTGGGAAGGGTCAAAGAACAAGAACAGAGACAGGTTTTCTCCGTACAACAAAGGTCCCAACCACGGTTTGTTAAACAGTCTAACCAAGTCTCCAAAGGAAATACTTGCTACGGAGAGGGCTGCTAAGGCTTTCGAAGCACCCCCTCGTATGACAAGTAAGGGCAAAAGCAGGGATACCAGCAAGTATTGTCACTTTCACGAAGATTATGGTCACGATACGAACAGTTGTAGAGAGTTAAAGAAACAGATAGAAGAAGCTGTGAAGTCCGGGCAATTAGCACACTTGGTGAAGGGCATAAAGAAGGGAAAGGAAAAGATGACCAACACCCAATTGGCTAAAGATACTACTCCTCCCGAAGCCCCAATACTCATGGTTCGTTGGGGCGAAGCCAGCTTGAAAAGAAAGGTAACGGAGCAGGAGGGTAATGCAATAGGGGAAGTAACTTTTCCTCCTCTTACAGGCCAAGTCCCTTCAAATGATCCAGTAGTCATCAAAGTCCTCATTTCCAACCGGGAAGTGAATAGAGCCTATATGGACTGTGAAAGCTCCTGCGAAATCATTTATGAGCATTGTTTCCTCAAGCTCAAGCCTTCGATCAGGTCGCAGCGGGTTGATTCGAAGATACCTTTGGTGGGATTTTCTGGTGAGCACTCGTGGCCTCTGGGAGAAGTTCCGATGGAAATAACAATTGGAGAAGGCAATCTCGCAAGGACAGAAACCCTCATGTTCGCTATTGTAAGGTCCAACTCTCCCTACAACTTGCTAATAGGAAGGACCGCCATGCAAAAGATGGGTATCGTAGTTTCCACTATACATGCAGCGATAAAGTTCCATACACCTTATGGGATAGGAACCGTGTTCTCCAGTTACAGTCAAGGGCAAGTGATAGACAGTGGCAAGAAGATTAGGGAAAGTCCGGAGGAGCCTCCGAAGGCTATCCTCAGTTGTACGGATGCCGAAGAACGTATTGTGATAAATGAGCTCTACCCAGACCAAACGGTGGTCATCGGAAAGCAACTCCCTGCTAACTTCAAAGCAGACCTGGAGAAGCTACTCAAAGCCAACAAAGTTGTGTTCGCATGGACATATTCAGACATGACAAGAGTTCCCAGGACTCTTATGATCGATGGCAAGCCCTTCGGCACAGAACATAAGCTTGACGAGTTCAAACACATTGAACCAATTAAGCAGAAGCGACGAAGCCTGGCACCAGAGAGAAATGCAGCTGCTTGCAAATAGGTGGATGAGCTTGTGCGAGCAGGAATTCTCCGGGAAGTGAAATACCAAACTTGGGTCGCTAATCCAGTCATGGTAAAGAAAAGTGACGGAGGGTGGCGTATGTGCGTTGACTTCACTGACATCAATAAAGCTTGCCCGAAGGACTGCTACCCTATACCAGAAATCGATTGGAATGTCGAATCTCTCTCAGGGTTCCGTCTGAAATATTTTCTGGACGCCTACAAAGGGTATCACCAAATACAAATGGCGGAGGAAGATGAAGAAAAGACAGCCTTCTACACAGGAAAGGGTATCTACTGCTACAAGAAAATGCCCTTCGGTCTGAAGAACGCAGGGGCAACTTACCAACGGTTAGTAGATAAAGCCTTCCACAAGCAAATCGGGAGAAACTTGGAGGCCTACGTTGACGACATGGTAATAAAAAGCAGAACCGAAGAGGACCTCCTCTCCGACATCCAAGAGACTTTCGATCAATTACGGGCAATCAATATGAAGCTTAACCTCAAGAAGTGTTCCTTCGGCGTGGAGGAAGGATAATTCTTGGGGCACCTGATCACTAAACAAGGGATTAAAGCCAACCCTTCGAAGGTAAAAGCCGTCACTGATCTTCAAGCTCCAAAGTCACTAAAAGAAGTTCAAAGCCTCAATGGGAAGCTTGCGACACTTAGCAGGTTCTTTTCGAAAGGGGCAGATCGGTCTTTACCATTATTCAAAACACTCAAGGGGTGTACAGATAAAAAGACTTTCCAATGGAGTTGTGAGGCGGAAGCAGCCTTCGAAAAGCTAAAGGAATTTATGGAAATCTTACCAACACTTACGGCCCCAATCAAAGGCGAAGTGTTGTTCATGTACATTGCGGCATCATTCGAAAGCATCAGCGCGGTGCTCTTAGCCGAAAGAGAGAAGAAACAAGTCCCTATATACTTCGTTAGTAGGGTCCTACAAGGAGCTGAATTAAACTATCCGGAGTTGGAAAAGCTAATCCTAGCCTTGGTTTATGCTGCAAGACGCCTTCGAAGATACTTTCAAGCTCATCCCATCACGGTATTGACTGACAAGCCTATTAGGCATATACTGTCGAAGCCTGAGAAATCAGGAAGGGTAGCTAAATGGGCTATCGAACTGGGAGAGCATGAGATAGAGTACAAGGGTCGAAACTCCGTCAAAGGTCAGATACTTGCAGTCTTTCTCGCTGAAACACCCTCCGGACCTAGCTAAGATAAAGAAATTCCTAAGGAGAAGCCCCAAGAAACAAAGGAGGGGTGAAAATTGTACACAGACGGAGCAACAAGTTCTGATGGTTCAGGAGCAGGTTTAATGCTAGTTAGTCCGGAAGGAAGGGAATACACTTACGCATTGCGTTTTGAGTTCGAAGCTACCAACAATGAAGCGGAGTATGAAGCTTTGTTAGCCGGTCTTCGACTTGCAAAGGACATGGAGGTTCGTAACCTCTCCGTTTTTGTAGACTCGCAGTTAGTCGCCAACCAAATTAAAGGCTCCTACGAAGCAAGGCAACCCACCATCAAGCAATATTTGGAAAAAGCTAAAGAACTCCTTCAGGGCTTTGAAACATATGATATAGCACATGTTCGCAGAAATCAAAACAAGAAAGCAGACGCCTTAAGCAAGTTGGCTTCAATGGCATTTGCTCATTTAACGAAGGAAGTTTTAGTAGAAGTATTGACTGATAGGTCAATTAAACGAGGCGAAGTTTCTGACGTCATTCTCAAGGAAGGCACCAATTGGATGACTCCGATTAGGGAGTATTTGATCAGTGGTATTCTGCCGGAGGATCCTAAGCTTGCTCGAAAGGTGAGGATCAAAGCTCCCCAATATAGGCTCATTGGGGATAACCTTTATAGGAGGTCTTTCCTATCTCCATGGCTTCGTTGTGTGGGACCAAAACAGGCTTCGAACATCATCTATGAGGTTCACGAAGGATCTTGCGGGTTGCATGCAGGCCCTCGCTCCGTTGTTTCAAAAGTAATGAAGCTAGGGTATTATTGGCCATCTATGCATAGAGACGCAATAGAGGTAATACAAAAATGCGAAGCTTGTCAAATCCACTCCAAAGTTCCAAGAATGCCTAAGCTAGACATGACATCTGTTACCTCAGCATGGCCCTTCTGCCAATGGGGAATCGATATAGTCGGACCCCTACCAGTAGCTCCGGGAGGGGTAAAGTTCTTGGTCGTAGCCATAGACTACTTCACCAAATGGGTCGAGGCCAAACCTTTAGCGTCGGTAACAGGAAGGCATATGGAGAAGTTTGTATGGGAACACATAATCTGCCGATTTGGTGTTCCACACATTATCATCTCCGACAACGGAAAGCAATTCGCCGAAGGAGTATTCCCAAATTTTTGTGAAGGCCTAAAAATCAAGCAATCGTTCACTTCCGTATACCATCCTCAGGGCAATGGACAAGTTGAAGTCACGAACAGGGACATCATAGACGGTATCGAAAAGAGACTCGGACGAAGTCTTCATGGGTGGGTAGATGAGTTACCCCAAGTTCTGTGGGCACATAGGACGCACCCTAAGTCAAGCCATGGGGAAACTCCTTTTAGCTTGGTCTATGGAACAGAAGCGGTCATACCCTCCGAAATTAGCATCAAAACAGAACGCATTTTGAACTTTGAAGAAAAAACAAATGACGAAAGGCTTCGTGAAAACCTCGATCTCCTGGAAGAAAGAAGAGAAATAGCTTCGATCAGAGAGGCTATCTACAAACAGAAGTTTAAAAAGTACTATAATAACCGAGTTCGTCCTTCCACGTTCAAGCCAGGTGAATATGTCCTTCGTTTAAACAGCGCAAGCAAGGCTGAATACGAAGGAAAACTAGGGCCAACATGGGAAGGACCTTACGTTATATTGGAAGCCTACGGCAATGGTGCTTACAAGCATTCATTAATCTCCTAACACGTTTCATTGGCGTAAAACCATTCACCTGCGAACTGGTTACCATGTGGGAATCCGCCAATCGAAGGCTTAAGCCCTTCGGGGTATCTCCTATGAAGGAACTAGCACGAAGGACGATTCTGACCTGGTCAAACCCACGTCTCCTCTTCCCCTTGGCTTTCCCGTCAAAACAGAGATCGTGGGCTACAAAGCCCTAGCGGTTACCATATTTCATGGGACGCCCCCATGATCTCCGAATCATGCGCAAACCGCCCACTAAGCACTATTTCTCCCCTATAAATAGCTTAGTCGGGCTGGAACAAAGTAAGTTAACTTCACTCTCTCAATTTACGACCTACATTACCATTACACATACTTACTCGCACGCCGGAGGTGGTTCGCAGGGTCCAACCCCTGCGCAATCACTTAACGTAGTGTCTTCGTATTTCTTATTTCAGGTTAAGAACGAGCTTGGCGCAATCTCAACACCTCATTATTCCTTTGATCATCATCGAAGGCTTGGTTGTGCAACTATTTGTTCAATCATCGAAGGATTGGGACAGGTTCCCCTCCCCCCCAAACTACAAGTGATACCCTTTTTTCTTTGAGTAAATTGCAAACACCGCCCCTGTGGTTTGTCAAAATTGCAGAAATCGTCCTTGGTCTTCCAAAATTGCCGAAACCGGCGTTAAGTGGATTCCGTTAGTAGTTACACGTTAGCCCTTTTTGGCTAACGATTGTTGCAACGTTCATCCTTTAAACTAACGACCGTTAATAATTTAAATTTTTTTGGTTTATTTTAAGTTTTTCGATTTTTATATACATTTTTTATAAAAAAATGTACGTTTTCATATATGTTTTTATACGCTTTTATATACACGTTGTTTTTATATACTTTTTATATATTATATACGTATTTATAAAAACATATACGTTTTTGTATACGCTTTTATATACGTTTTTATATACACGTTTTTATACGTTTTTATATACATTTTTTAACAAATACGTTTTCATATATGTTTTTATACGCTTTTATATACGTTTTTATATACACGTTTTTATATACATTTTATATACGTTTTTACATACGTTTTTTTATACTTTTTACATATTATATACGTATACGTTTTTATAAAAACATATACGTTTTTATATACGTATATAATAACGTATATGTTTTTATAAATACGTATATAATAATGTATATAAAAATGTGTATAAAAACGTATATAAAAAAGTATAAAAAGTATATAAAAATGTGTATAAAAATGTGAAAAAACGAACATAAAAACGTATAAAAAGTATATAAAAATGTGTATAAAAACGTATATAATAACATATATATTTTTATAAATACGTATATAATATATAAAAAGTATAAAAAAATGTATACACAAACGTATACAAAAATGTATACACAAACGTATACAAAAACGTATGCAAAAACGTGCATAAAAACGTATAAAAAGTATATAAAAATGTGTTAAAAACGTATATATATAATAACATATATGTTTTTATAAATACGTATATAATATATAAAAATTATAAAAAAAAGTATATAAAAATCAAAAAACTTAAAATAAACCAAAAAAATTTAAATTATTAACGGTCGTTAGTTTAAAGGATGAACGTTGCAACGATCGTTGGCCAAAAAGGGCTAACGTGTAACTGCTAACGGAATCCACTTAACGACGGTTAAAACCAGGGACCAAAATGATCAAAAGATTTTGTGACAGGGACGCCGCTTGCACTTATGGAAGACCGGGGACGATTTCTGCAATTTTGACAAACCACTGGGACGGTTTTTACAATTTACTCTTTTTCTTTTCTTTTTTATAGTATAAAACTGTGAAACGGAAAGTGCGAAACAAAAAGTATAAAGTTTAACAAGTTAAAAATATTAAATTGACAAAAAGTACAGAACATAAATTGATAAAAAAAAATTGTGTTGTACTTTAAATAGAGGGTCAAAACGGGTGGATGTTATACGTTTTGTATTTATTGGTGGGTTAGGAGGGTAACAATAACACAACCCATAACACATTACCAAAAGGGTTATGTTATTGGTACCCTTAGCCCACCAAAAGTGCACATGTTTCGTACTTTCTATCCCCTTTGACTCACGGTTTACACTAAAACATAGTTTTTTATCAGTTTTTGTTTCGTACTTTTTGTCAGTTTAATACTTTTGACTTGTTAAACTTTATATTTTTTTATTCCGTACTTTTCGTTTCACAATTTTAAAATATAAACAAAATTATAACAATAAAATAAAAAATAATAAAAAAAAGCAAAAATATGAAAGTGTCATTTATAAGACCATTCTCATCGATCGCGTTAAATCAACGTTAAAGGACCAAAATTGCTGCGTTAACTCGCGTTAAGGGGCGTTAAGCGATAATTGTGTGGGGCGTTAACGTTGCGTTAAGGGCTGCGTTAGCACCCTAACGCAGCGTTAAGGGTAAGTTTTGCCAAAAAAAAAAAAAAATTTTTTTTACACCTTTGCCCCCTAGTTCTATCCGTTGCAGTTTGAATTATTTACATTTTGGCCCCCTAAAATTTCTAGCCGTTATTTGGAGCGGGTTTGGCTAAAAAAAAAAATAATAATAAAATAAAAAATAAATAAATAAATTCAAAACCATTTTCAATCCCCTATAAATAACCATTTCACACCATATTTTTTTTCACACTTCCACAACTCAATACACTACATATTTACACTATCTTTTCAACCTTCAACCCAAAAAAAATGTCTCGATTCAACCTTAACGATGACGGGAACGAATCGTTCGTAGATCTCTTAAGCTCCGGGTATAATAACCCCAATGTCGGCTCATCTTCTAACCCGAATGCCGGCTTATCTTCAATCCCGAACCCACTTGGCTTGTCGGAAGAAGAACTTTACCAACAACATCAACAAATGCTCTATTACGAAAATCAATCTAACCTAAACACCCAAAATTTCTCCAATCTCAACTTCTCCCAACATTCACAACAATCTCAAACCACAACCAATGAAGTTCCCGAGACTCCAACGTCTCCTCCAAAGAAAAACAAGTTCTCGCGTATCAAACGAAAGGCGATAAAATCAAGAAACCCCGAAACCGAACCTTTGGAGGATGATGATGAAGAACCTGTTGCCAACAAGACCAAACGTTGGAACCCACTAGAGGAAAAAGTGCTTGCTTAGTGTTGTGTTGCAGCGTCAGAAGACGCACATGTGGGTCGAAGTCAAAGCAGGGATACGTTTTGGCAACGGGTGCAGAATGAGTTTAATAGAGTCAATTACCAACAAAGAAACAAGGATATGCTCCAATGTAAGTGGAGAACGTTGAACCGTGATTGCTCAAAGTTCAACGCGTACTACAACGTTCCCAACGCCAAGAAAGAAGTGGCGAAAGTGAAATTGATATCCTGAAACGTGCCCGATAAATGTACCGGGACGAGCACAGAACCGCTCCTTTTAGCAACGAGGAGGCTTGGGAGGTTTTACGGGGTCATGTGAAGTGGGACACGCCGGAGGGAATTTATTTAACCGGCGATGAACCACCAAGCCAAACAAATGAGGCGTTGTTTGGTCATGATGAACAACCAAGGCCAATGGGAAGGCGTGCTGCAAAGAAAGCTCGATCCGAGAGCACGGGAGGAATGAGCACGGGAGCGAGTACGGGAGGAAGTATGTCGTCAGTGCAATTCATGGAGAATATGACAGTCGAGTATCGTCACAAAAGGGAATTGGCCGAAGCCGCGTATCGGGCAACAAAAGAAAAAGAGGAGGCGATAACAAGGCTAGAGGAAATAAAGTTTTTGAAGGAATCTACCGAAGGGCAACCTCCAGAGGTGGTGTGGTATAGCAACCAAGAAAAAGCTCGCATTGTGGCAAAATACAAGCTCGGGCAGTTTCCACAGTAGATTTAGTATTGTCTTTATTTTTATGATGTAATTTTTAATTTCGTCGCTATTTTTATTTATTTCTTTAATTTCGTTGTAAGTTTTTTTTTTTAAGTGTGTTATGTTTGAATGTAATGTTATGTTTTAATAAATGTGTTGTTTTTAAAAAAATGAAGTAATTTATAAGTTAGGAGTTGAATTTGAAAATTTATGTGTAAAGTTGAGTTAAGGTGTGTTAAAGCTGAGTTAAGTTAAGGGGTGAAAAAGCTGACGTGACATACCTTCAAATTTAAGGCTGAGGGTGCGTTTGTTTGAGCCTTTTTGGATTCGAGTAATCCTATCATAGAAATATTAATTGTTTGGTTTGCAGTATTGGGTTTGAAAAAGTTATTGACACCCCTTGCAGTGGGTATCCACGAAACCAGCCTCACCTTCTATCTTTTCTGACATTGTGTATACTTTTGCCTCGAAAGTTGTAAAGGCATATGAATACTTTAACTGTTTTCATATTAAATTATTAATAACATTAGTTAATTCAATTAAATAATAATTTAATAAATACTTTGATTAATTTTTAAAATATTCTTTATCAATTAATTATATTTTTTTCTCTCTCCTATATCAAATCAAAATCTAAATTCAAATCAAAATCCCAATTACATTTTATAAAACAAACAACATTAATACTAACATTCAATTTTTATTTCTTTCAATCCATACCAAATCCAATACCCATTGTGATTTCTAGCAACAAACCAAACGGCCCCTGAGTTAACTGATGTGAGTGGCCTAAGGGTGGTAATAATTCATATAGTACAACATGATATTGCATAAATTGTTTGATGCAAGGTTGTCAGGATCGCGATCCTGCTCGTAGGATCGTACGATCCTACGATCCTACACATACAAAACGAGCAGGATCGTTACGGGATCGTAATTCAGGTAGGATCGTTACAGGATCGTGGGATCGCTCGTAGGATCGTTACAGGATCGTGAATTATCCGATCCTGTTGGTAACCCTTTTTTCAGGTAGGATCGTTACAGGATCGTGGGATCGCTCGAAGGATCGTGAACGATCCGATCCTTTTTTTTTTTTTTCTTGTTTTTTACTTTTTTTGACTTTTTTTGAGGGGAAGGTTTTTAAAAATGGTTTGTATACATATGTAAAGGAAAAGCCGAAAATGATCCTAGGTAGGATCCGATCTTACGATCCCGATCTTGCAAAGCCGAAAATGATCCTAGGTAGAATCCCGATCCTGACAACCTTGGTTTGATGTGTGGAATCACTTTTTAATGTTGTGAGTATCAACAACCCAATTATAACCTCTCCCTTACCAAAATTGGTCCAAAGTAGGGGTGTTCATCGGTTCGGTTCTCGGTTAATTGGTTTATTCGGTTCGGGTTGTTCGGTTAAATTTTTTTTTTGAGTCATAACTGAAAACCGAACCGAACCGAAAATATTTGTGACCGAACCGAACCGAGAACCGAACCGAAGTTCGGTTCGGTTATGGATCAAAACCGAAAACCGAAATTTTGTACTTGAATATTGAACAACATTTATATTTGCTCTAATATTGAACCATAACAGTCTTGCATACACATATTGATATGTATGTCAAATGATTAAACCTAGAGAATAGAACATACATCATCCAGATACATAAACTTTCCTAAGAAATAACTAATCATAGCACATGACCCCATGACGGTATGCCAAAATATATGCAAAACGACATACCTAGACAAGTTTTAACATCTATTGAACACAAAATACCCTAACATCATAGGATCTAGGGTTAGTCAAGTTATATTTTTTTAATTAATATATAAAAAATATTAAATATTAATTATAATTCGGTTTTCGGTTCGGTTCGGTTGTCAATATGCTAAACCCATAACTGAACCATAAACCGATTAAAATGTTCGGTTCGGTTCGGTTTTTACCAATTTGGTTCGGTTAAGAATTCGGTTCGGTTATTTTTAGTTCGGTTCGGTTTCGGTTTTCGGTTACTGCGGATATTACCCGATCCATGAACACCCCTAGCCCCAGCTCCCAAGGAATGTCGTCAAACAGTCAAACCTTAGACCTCTTGTCGAAGCGTATGTTAGACGCTAACCAAAATGAAACTTTCTAAACACAAAAAACAACAAAACGGGCGGGAAAACAAGAGGCAACTTACCCCCCTAAACTTTTTTTAGTACTATTAAACAACCGCTGTCTTCCACTAGTGTCTCATTTCTCTCTTCCTAAAAAAACCAAAAAACCAAACCCTAAAAAAAAAAAAGTCTTCATCATCAAATGGCGCCGACCAAGCGTAAGACCGAAGCTAAACCATCATCCGAGAATGCTCAGACCACCAGAGTCACGCGCAGCTCCACGCGCCACGAAACTACCAAGCCTGCGGTGGTTGTTGAGCCGGTTCCCAAGGCTAAGAAAGCTAAAGTTACTCCCAAAGCCAAGCCTGAGCCAAAAGAAGAAGAACCAGCGGCGGTGACGTCATCTAAGGCTGAAAATGGAACGGTTCCAAAGGCTAAAAAAGGTAAAGTTGCTTCTAAGGTGAAGCCCGAAACAAAAGAAGAACCAGCGGCGGTGACGTCATCTAAGGCTGAAAATGGTTCTTCTAATAAAAAGACTGTTGTTGTTGAGCACTGGTATATTACTTTTATCCTCATTTCCTTTTATTAGCTTTTTTTGTTTGTTTGTTTGTTTGTTAATATTTGCTATTTTACAGAATATAATTTTGAACTTTCCTATGTGGTACGAGTTTGTTATTTTTAATAAGATCTGTATGTTGAAATATATGCTAGAAGATGTTTATAGCCAAGGACGGAGCCAGGAAGTTATGGTCGAGGGGTCAAACTTTGATAATTTTTAGAAACTACACTACAAATTGGTTTTTGGTTGGGGGGGGGGCATATTACAACAATAGCTGCATACTTTAGAAATTTTACACTACAATTTTTTTCGCTAGGGGGCATGTGCCCACCCTTCCCCCTCCTGTCTCCGCCACTGTTTATAGCTATCGATGAATTTGTTGGTTGGTGCAAAAAAAAGGTTAATAACTGCTGACCCGAACTGGCCCACAATCGGGCATACATGACTCACTCAATGGTTGTGGCTATGAGGGTTTTAATTTGTTTGGGGCTTCGTCTAATTGTATCTTAGAGTTTAACGTTGTTAAGTTTGTAGATGGGGTTTTGTTAATAAACACTATTTCAAGACAAATGTATATAGAACGAGAGATCTTTGTTTCGATGAAAATTTTGATGTGTTATAGTTTCATCGTTTTTTGTGAGTTTGGCGTAACATTATGGAGTGTAAAGGATTTAGATAGCGAAGATTATCGACTTCAAGTATAAGAAATTGAAATTTATATTTTTTTAGAGGGTGTACAGAATTTTATTATTTGTGTGAAAGACTTTTTGTTATACAATTGTACCTGAACTGTGAGGCTTTTTTGGGCGAGTCATTTCACTACGTCTTTACTATTTGTATCTGCTTCTCACTTTTGATTGTAGAATTGTTTCATTTTTTGTCAAGTTACATTTAGGCAAACCTAAGGGGGTGTTTGTTTAAGGCTATTTTTGGGTCGGTCTTATTTCATTTGGCTTATAATTTATAAGCTCATTTTTTCGGCTTATTTTTTAAACCTATGGACTTATATAAGCTTATTATGATATATTAAGCTTATAATAGCCCATGGGTTTCAAAATAAGCCGAAAAAATTGGGCTTATGAAACAGGATCCGGAATTACATAAGCAAATTAAGTCAAACAAAACTAATCTTATTCATTAGCACGCAATAATTAACCAATTAAGCTCAAACAAACACCTCAAGTCTATATTCATTATCACTGCATATCAAGTGAAGGTTATGGTAATCATTACTTTAAAGAGCTTAATTCTTAATAGTTTGTCACCTTTTAATAAAGAAATAGAAATTTGTAACTTGTTAATGCACTAATGGGTGGGGCAACATAATGGATTACATAACTAACGCCTTTTTGTTACATTAAATCAAGTGAGTGGTTTTTGTTATTACATATTCAACTTGATGCACCTTGGATACAAAATAGTTATAAACTGCAAAATGATAGACTTGAGATGTGGTCTTTATATAATAACCAAATCAAAGGATGATGAATTGAAAGCTACCTGATATTTAATGAAATGAACCGCTATATATGTTTTTGAAAATGTTGTGTTTAAATGGGTTACCATTTCTGCTAGTTATGATTGCTTCTTTCTTGCTATAAGCATAGCGTCCTGACGAGCCTATTGATTCTTTTAAGATTCTGTTTTTGTAGTTATGTCATACTGTGAGTCATGAATGTTGAAGGATAGTGGGTTGCCTTATATGCTCATCAAAATACTAGATTATTGTATTATGTCTGCTAGTTTTTAGGTGTATCCTAGCTGTCGACCCAACTAAGCACCACGTTTACTCCTAAGCTAATGTTTTTTTAGTAAGTCTTAAGCTTATGTTGAATAGTGTTATGATGTCCAACATCTGCTGTCTTATGCTTCTGATTCTATATTGTTTATCTTATTTAATATGGTGGCATGCTCTAGGGCCTGTTTGGTTTACTCATCTGGCATAAGCTTAACCCTCTATTGATGATGTATCCACGTCAAAGCAAAACACTTGGTCGTTGGTTTCTTTAAGGGAGTAGCATATATTGATGATGCAAGACAAAAGCCTTTAAGTAGCATGATTTTAAAACACTAGTTCAGTTACACGGGTTAATGGGGAATAGGATCCCGGATGCTGAGCCTTTGGTTCTGATGTACGTAGCCTAACCGATATTCCTGTGGCCATGGGCGTTTCCAGACTTTCCTCTAGCTATTTCAAGATGTTCACCTAGCGAGGTTTGATTCCCTGGTCTCTTGTGAGACTGTGAAACACCTTACCACTAGGCCACATTGGAGATGGTTAATTTTTTCTATAAGAAAACGGGTATTTCAGTTATTATTACTAATAGGAATAAAATGATATTGATTAACTTTTTGATATTTATCAACCGTTATTCTCAAAACCTCGCACATGTTTACATATCACTTATGAGTTATGAGAGCAATTAATGGAGATATATACTTCTATTGGTTGACTCTTTCTTATACAACCTTTATATTGCAGCAAACAGTGCACCCAGTTCAAAATAAGGGGTGTGAAGGTGAAGAATGATTTGGAGAAGGCTGTAGCTGGCATTAATGTGCTCATCAACCCAGAAAAGGTATTCCTACTATACGGAGTATTATTTTTATGATGACTATAGTCAGCACAAGCGCTCAACTTGTTTCCATATCCATGCTTTAATTTGAAATGAAATACATGTATTTGAACATCTTTAGAAGTAGGCTGATATTCCTCTGCTGTCTTAATCCTTATTCATTGCACTTCATTCTCTCCTTTCAGATGAATTTAAACATCTTTAAAAGCTACTTGCTATTATATTGTATGCTGTTTTGTTGTGTCTTGTGTTATAAACTTGAATTCTTTTTATTGCAGCCTAGAAGGGGATGCTTTGAAATTCGTGAAGAAGGTGGCAAGACGTTCATCAGTCTTCTGGTAATTTTCTTTTACCAACTAAAGCTTCTCCTAATCTTGAAGTGAAATTTATCCAAATACTGATGGCTTGTGCAACTAATAGTATACCTCTCTTTAATAAGGATAGTTCATAGTTGATCGACAGGTTCTTGTTTTGTATTAATTCACGGACCACTGTTCTCACCTGAATCTGATGTTATCTTGTTTGCTGCAGGATATGAAGCGACCTTTTGCACCAATGAAAGCCTTGAACATGGATGCTGTCATATCTGACATAATCGAGCAGGTCAAATGATTTAATGTCACCCATGTATGTAGTATCCTAAATGACTTGTGGAAGGCGTGTGACTATGTCTCTATTTTGATCAATGTTTCTTGGGAAAAAGGAAACCCTTTTTTGTAACCAAAATTGAATCGTTTCCTAGGTGTAATCCATTGCTTATCAGGCCTTATGTCTCTCTTGCTATGTTAGTTTAACAATTCAAGTTGCTGAAATATGAAAATTGTGATGTTAAAATTTGAGATTGTTAATTCTTATGGGGTGTACCAATTAGGACTCGTTGCAGAGGCGGACCTAGGCTATATAAGGTGGTTCCGAGGAACCACCTTAGAAATCGAAGTCCTTAAGGAGTTATACATAGAGAAAATTTGGGACCTACCTTAAAACTTGACCGGGAACCACCTTGAACATCTAACTAAGAAGAAAGAAAAGACAAAATAGCGATTAAAGGAACAAAACAAAACAAAACTCGCAAGCTTTCTTCAATGGAGACTTTGCGTTAGCGTACATTAGAGGTGCACTTTTCGGTTAAAATAAAGTACTTGTGTACCCATATACACACAACTTTGTTTTGCAGAGCTCAAGTTTTTTCACCTTTATAAATCTACCCAAGGATGTCGTGTATTTCCATACCCGACATTACGTGGCACCTTCTGATTGGACGAAGAGAAAAGAAAAGAAAAAAAAAAAAAACCCTAAAGCGATGTCGTGTATGGATATACACTATATTACCCGACATTGTCCTGAGAAGGAGCAATGCTTGAAAACCATACTTCCCTAGCTCAGATGACACGACTGCTTTAAGTTTTCCATTCGATGACATAGGTTTTCCTACGGTGGATACTATAGTGGTACCTTTGTTTTTTCGACATCCACCACCAATTGGGACGTTGCGAAGAGCGCCACCTTTTGTCCAATAACGTCTACAAGTCTTGCAAAAATGACGTGGTTGAGTGAGGTTGTAGTTGTTGTAGTAACAAAACTTTGTGTTGGATAAATCGCAACGTGGGCATCTTAGCTTTTGGACGTCTGAGGTGGTAGGGTTGGTGATTGTGGTTGCGGCGTTGGTGGTGGTTGTGGTAGTGGTAGAAGAAGTTGGTGATGGTGAAGGTGAAGGTGAAGAAGGTTCAAAGACTCCCGAAATGGGAAGATTTCGGTCTCGATTTAGAAGACCAGCAGCACCTCCACCAAATAGTTCTTGGATCATCTTTAACTTTCTAGATTTGAAAATGGAAGTTAAAGAAAGAAAGAAACAAGAAAAAGAGAGGAAAAAACAACAACAAAGTTGGATTTGTTGTACTCTTTGGAATGAAAATTGTGATTGGGAGAGAGGAAGGGAAACAAGAGCTACCTTTTGTTGTTTGAACGGCTTTTGGTTTGAATGGCATTTGGCTTTTTTGGCTAAAGACAATGTCGGGTAATATAGTGTATATCCATACACGACATTGTTTTAGGTTTTTTTTTTTTTTTTTTTTTTTTTGTCCAATCAGAAGGTGTCACGTAATGTCGGGTATGGAAATACACGACGTCCTTGGATAGATTTGTAAAGGTGAAAAAACTTGGGCTCTGCAAGACAAAGTTGTGTGTATATGGGTACACAAGTAATTTTCGCTTTCGGTTAACTGGTTCGGTTTGACGACTGGTCAAACCCAAACAGGTTTGAGTCAACGGAAAAGAAAACCGATTGGGCCGGTTAACCGGATCCGGGGAGGAAAAAACCCAACCGATTGAAACCGGTTTGGGTACGGTTCGTAACTGGTTTGTGTTTTTTTTTTTTTTTTTTTTTTTTCTGCCAAGACGCCAAGTTCAAATTTGAATTTTCAAAAAACGATTTGACCGGTTTGGGACTGGTTTTTAACCGGTTAACTTTTTTTTTTTTTTTTTTCGTCGTTTATACAAAAGTAAAATGAATAAACTTCAACTTTTATTTAATACATCGGAATACAACTGAAAGGAAATACATCATGAAAGGAAATACATCAAACATAATAGATAAACTTAAAACATACTACCTCCGTCCCAAAATAAGTGTCCAGTTTGACTTTTCATAGTCAAATTGGTTCAACTTTGACCTTATTTATTTTTGCGGGTGTTATATAATAGTTGATGCAAAATATATGAATGAATTGGGTTTTAAGTGTATTTTTCATTGGTATAATTCTTCATCAAGTATTATATAACAAAAAAAAAATATTTAAGGTCAAAGTTGAACCAGTTTGACTCTGAAAAGTCAAACTGGACACTTATTTTGGGACGGATGGAGTAATACATAAACATAATAAATCGAAAAGCTACTCGTAAATGTCTTCATCGGATCCAAGGGAACTAGCTTCGTTAACAACTTCAACTTGTCTTATTTCTTCATCGGAAAGCAACTCGATTGTACCCTCTTGCACCTCTACCTCGTAGATCTCTTCTTCGATGTCTAAGGGGTTTTCAAGACTTGATATGTGTTGCACTCGCTTGGTTGCGTCCAAATGATCTTTCAAACACATACACATTTCCAAAGAAGCCGGTGTGAGCCTTGTTCTTCTGTTTGTTAACACCCTTCTACTTGTTGAAAAAGCGGATTCAGAAGCTACCGAAGTAGCTTGTACACTTGGTAGATATCGAGCCATTTGGGAACGGGAAACATTGTTTCCTTTGCTTTCCAAAACGCCAAAACATCAAAGTTTTCATGTTGGTCGGCCGGAATATGTGAGATAAAATCGGTTCCGGTATATCTTGTATATTCATTGTTTGTGAAACGATCACTCTTTGCCCGTTTGTTGGGATTTTCTCTTAACTTTTGTAGCAAGCCTTGTATCGAATTCCCTCTATGTGATGACCTCGATGATGAAGAAGTCACATTCACAGAAGGAGTTGGGTTACCATATTTTTCAAAAGAATTGTTAAAAGCCACTTTTGCATCTTCACCAAAGTTCGCGTTATTCGCGAATAGCCCCAAATCAGTTGTAATCGAGTCGATAAGTAACTCTACCCCGCATACATTATAACATGGATTTAATGCGGCCGCACAAGTAATTACCGGTGGCAAAGTTTCAAAATATTTAATAAGCTTTTCTTTCATTGGTGAAACCATATTTGTATATATACTACCATTTAATTCAAATGAGGCCAAACTTGAACACATGTAGTATAGTTGCTCAAGTACCAAATGAGATGTTGGATAATAAACTTCCGATAATTTTTTTGTGTCGTTGAAAAAAACTTCAAGTAATCGGGTTAGTTTTTCAATAGTTTCCCAATGTTCGACTGCAAATGGAACAACCCTACCCTTTTCCGCCAACATGTCATGAAAATATTGTAAAGTCACCTTTTGTTTTACACCACTTAGGAACATAAGATAAGTGGAATTCCTTCTTGTATCACAATCTAAATTAGGTGACAACCAATGTTTCCCCGCATCAACACACATCTGAACATAGTTATTATATCTTTTAGTACCCTTTTTAAAAATATCGTATAACATTTGTTAAAACAATCTTTCATTTCACGCATTACGGGATCGGCTAATCCCGCTTGCACAACCAAGTTAATGATGTGTGCAATACATCGAGAATGATAAAAATCGCCATTTAAAGGTGGCTCGTATTCCATTTTTAGACTACCCATTGCATTTGTGTTGTTACTAGCATTATCCAACGTAATTGAAAGAATTTTTTCTCGCAAGTGAAATTTGTGAAACACTTTTCTCAACATTTTGAATAAAGCAATTCCCGTGTGAGGAACCGGAAACTCTTCAAATGATATGACTCGCTTCATCATTTGCCAACTTTCGGGATCAACCCAATGTGCGGTAACACAAAGGTACGAAAATGGCGAACCATGAGGAGCGGACCAAACATCCATTGTTATATTAACAAAATCATTTACATTTAAAAAAGCATCTTTTAATTCTTGTTTGGCCGTTTTCCACATTTTCATAGCATCGCGTTTTAGAGTCATACGACTTAGATGATTGTACATTGGTTGGACATGATTTTGAAACACCTCCGTCGTATCCTGGTCATCCCAATTGTTGACGAACTACTTCATGATCGTATACAAAAATACTCCCGTCCCGAGCCATAGACGATTGACCCGCTTCCGGAACCGTTTTGAGTGCCTTGCAATACTTCATGTTGATATGAGCCCTCAACGTCGAGTTGGAACTGGCAGACATTATACTCAAGCAATGCTTACATTGAGCATTTTTCTTGCCATCCGACATTAGGACGTAGTTGAAGTTAGCCCAAGGATCTTGTACACGGTCGCATGGTAAAATTTTGACAACCGTAGGTGCACTTGTTGAACCAGCTTCGGTGTTGTTGGTGGTGTTTGAACTTGCCATTAGTGAAATACTTTCGGTTTTTATTTTTAGAGTGTATTTTGCTTGTATGAAAGTTGTGAATAAACAAAAACACAACTCTTTTATTTATACTATACAATAAATGGCAAAATGGTAAAATTTGAGCCCAAATAATTTAAAAACCGGCCCCCCACACTCCTTCCCACTCAAGTTCAAAATTCAAACTTTGAAATTTCAAAAAAATCCAAAAACCCGCTCCTCCCGCCCAAACCGGTTCCTAACCGGTTCGAATAATCGGTTCCCAAAAAGCGATCCTTTAACCGGTCTTTTCTTTGAAATCCCAAACCGGTGGTTGTGGAAAACCGGACCGGTTTGGGTCAAAACCGGGTTTGACCGGTTCAATTTTTCGGTTAGCTTTCGGTTGCGGTTCAGTTAACCGGTTTCGATGTGCACCTCTAGTGTACATGGTAAAGAAGACACAAGATATAATATTTTATAGAGTAAATTACAAAGATGGTCCCTGTGGTTTGCGTTGACTTTCACTCTTGGTCATTTGACTTTATTTTTTTTGCATAAACAGTCACTAACTCTGAAACCCTTAACACTAAAAGTCCTTTGACCAAATGACGTCAGTTTTGACCGTTAAAGCAACTCACTGCAAGGGTATAATTGTCAATCTCCCTTACTTCCTTGCCTTCTTCTTCCACCTATTTTTTTTTTCTTTTTATATAAAGTTTTGAGCTCACCAATGTGGGTCCTACCCCTAACTTTCTCTATCTTTGATAAACTTGGTGCAAGTCATCCAAAAACACCCAACTACCCCCACCATTATTTTCAGCATCAATTTTTCTGGCCGCCTCCATCAAATTCCGACCACCTCAAGAAATCACAAATCTTCTATTTTTTCCTAACATTAACCCACCAAGCCACCACCATAGTTAACCCACAAAACCCCCACTCCCGCCACCATCAGTCCGCCAACAAACACCTCATAAGAAACTGACTATTGAAACATATACTGCTTAATCTGCTCATTCCAAAATAAATACTCATTTAAAAAACAAAACCATGACACCACCTCCAAGTTTTCTAGCAACACCCATCAACACCGTAACCATCCGGCGACCTTCGTTGTTAGACCCGTTTCCCGTATACTACTAGACCCCACTCTTTATGAGTTGAATAAGGTTTGTTGTGATTGGTTAGTCAATGAAAGTTACGTTGTGGTCAAACCTGATGGTCAAAGTATTGTATAATGTGGTCATGGAAAGTATCATGTGTTACATATATAATGAAAATATACTTGAGGGACCTAAGATGTTAAGTGTTAAATAGGGTATAAAGTGTGATGAGGCCAAAGTAGGAAAATAAGGACTAGAGGGGCCATACTTGCCAAATGGGCAAACTTTCCTCCACAAATATCTTATGCCTAGAAAGTTCCAGGCAATTCTCAATAATTAAAAGGGTGAGAGTTGGTCCGGTTATGGAGGAAGGAAGAAAGGAGGGAAAGGTGAGCTTGATGAGGAATAGCTAGAGAATCAAGATTGTGATCAAGAGTTGAGCTATATTAATGATCTTCCCAAGTAAGTAACCTTTAATTAGTGAATTCAAGAATTAGGGTTTATGTACCCAATTTGGGAAAATGGGTAAATGGTGTTTTATGTATAATTAAGGGGTAATGATGATTATGAGATGTGTTGATAATGGGTTTGAGTTAGTAAATGATGGGATTGATGATCATGTAATTAATACATGATTATATGATGATTAGAGGTGGTTAGAAGTAAGTTGATGGTTGCATAAACCATTGTTATAGTTATTATGTTATGTGTTTTAAATGTTTATGATGGTGTTTAACTAGGATGATGATGGTGATAATGTTGGTGATGATGGTAGTGATGATGAACATGATGATGATGGTGGTATTATGATTGTAGCTTAGCTTTAGGAGTTAAGGTAAGTAACTCGGTTAATATGTGTTTAATACGGCCGTTTGCATATTATGTGATTATGAGTATGAACGTCATAGTTGTTAGCCTTGGATTAGTGTGTGTGGAATGGATAGGAGACATGCTTAGTTAGTCGTCTCAAATGTTGGACCTTGATTGTGAAATGGCTAAGGTATGTTTATGTATTAACGTGAATATGGCTTTATGTGTTAAATGGTTAAGTGTTGTAATGCATATATGTGGATTAACGTGTTAACCAAATGTTAATCTAGTTACTTACTAAGCGTAAGCTTACCCTTTTAGTTGTTAATGTTCTTGTAGGTTTATGTGCGACGAGAAGAAAGTACTTGGATTATAGCTTAAGGATATGGAAGCGGATTGGAAGATAATAAGCATTAGGAGCTTGGTAGAATACCGAGCTCGAATCAAGGTTGTACCCCCGAGAGTCTTTCTTACGATTTGTATTTTGTGTGTCAAGGTCGTTGTAATGTTTGGGTGGTCAACGGTGTGTCCAAGTGTGCTAAATGGTTTATGGGCAATGTTTAAGGGGGTGTTTGGATTAAGTGTGTTTTTACCCATTTTGGGTTGTAAACGAGTCAAGTGTATATGGAATATATTTAGTATGTTTAAGAAATGATGTTGGTTAAGTTTGGTGGAAAAATGAAGTGGTATAAGTGGTTTTGTTGTGTAAATGGGTCAAAATGGGTTTTATGCATAACCCGTTATAACGTAAAGTACTATTTCGGAAGGTCAAACGGAAGATGTTTTTATATGAAAATGAGCCTAATGTTATAATAAGTAAATCTGGAAAGTTTCGTTAATTGTCGGGTCATAAAAGTTGTCTTTCTAGAAAATGGGTCAAAGAGATGTATAAAAGAGTTATGCAGTTAAAGGGGTATTTGGGTTAAGAGTGTTTTTACCCATTTTGGGTAGCAAACGGGTTGATTGATTATGTAAACGATTTAGTACGAGATGTTAATGGCTTTGAGTGAGTTTGGTGTGGAAATAAGGTAGCATGGGGTGTTTATTGTCAAAAGGGGTGAAATTTCGGTTTGGGTACACTAAATTTCGGTTTGTACCGAAATTTGGAACCAAAATTCCCAAATTTCGGTTTGTACCGAAATTTTGACAGATTTTGGTAAACTTTGAAAAATCATATCTTTTGATCCGTAAGTCGTTAGAGGTCGTGCCACCCGGCGTTTTGAAGGTAATTGAGTATAGTTTCATTTAAAAATAGTCTCAAGGTCCGAAAGTTTATAGATTTTTGTCGATAGTCAAAAGAGTAACAGAAGGTCAGTTTTGTTTCACGCTTTTGCGCATAAAAGTTTTAAATTTTGGTATAAGCGGTCACGGGGTGTAACAACTTGGTATCAGAGCTTCGGTTTAAGTGAATTAGGTTCCCACTATAGGTTGCCTAGACTTAAACTACTCATAGACGCGTTGTATGTAAGTTGAAGCGATGTTTCTAGTAGGTGCCCTTGTGGTATAATGTAGAAGTGCTTATGGTAATGATGAGATTAGATTATAGTTAAGATGTAATGTGAATGTGGTGATGTGGATGTAGTGAAATATAGAAGTAATGAATTAGACGCGAATTAGAGATTGCCTTAACTATGTATTGGAATGCAAGACGTGGTATATGTATTTAAGCTGATAAGTGTGGTATGTGTTTTATGATGTCGAGGCATATGTGAAGAAATTCTATGTTGGTATGTATTGTGCTAAGTGTTAAGTAAGTGAATGATAGTTCTCGTGTCGAATAGACTAAAGTTTTAATTATGTGAATCAAGGCCTTAAAGGGTTTGAGTTGTAGGCGAAGTTTCTAGAAGTGTTATTGGTAAGGTAATATTGTGATTAATGGTAAAGGCAAGGAATGTGTTATAGTATAATACGTAAAAGAGCAAATTTACTTAGATTGCAATAATAGTGGTGTGACGAATGATTAGTATGTATGGTGTTTGAAAGAATGATGACCTAGTAAGGGTTAAGGGATTGAGTAAGACTTGTCTTTATGAGAACGTTAAGGATAGACAAGTATGTGTGCATGGCGAGGATTTAGATACTTAGTTAAGCGTATTGTTGAAATGTGTGATTGTAAGATATTTTAGAAATGTGTAAGTAATGAATGATATATGAAATAGCTAATGCATAGATTGGTAAAATGAAGTAGAATTTACCTCAATGATGATAGACAAATGGTATGACTTAGGCATGTTTAATTGTTTTAAATTATAATTAACTATAGACTAATGAAACGTAAGTTATTAGTAATGTTTATCTTTCATGGAAAGAATGTTGAGAGTAGACCTTGTGTATATATGAGATTAAGTATGTATAATGTGCTTGAAGATTATGTATTAAGTGCTAATTTTGTCGTAAGCAAGGTAATTTAAGAATACTTATTATAACGCGATGTATAAAAGAAGTGTGATGCAAAGAAATTCCAAGCAGACGAGTCAAGGGGATTAAAGTAAGTAAACATTAAAATAACTTGTAGACGTATGATAAAATAAGAGGTCGACTTGGAGTTGACCATATAACGATAAATGTAATGTGACCACTCAAGTGAAATGTGATATATGTATATAAAAGTATAGAATCGGCAAGTATTACATAGACTTTGTCAAAAGTAATGAAAGATGATAGGTGAGTAATTGATAATGCGTTAGGCAAGAGAAGGAAAAATGGGAAACAATGTAGTTTGAGAAATACTTGAATAATGAGTAAATAACGAACATGAAATTGGTAAATTAGACGTGATGTATTGGTGGTGACACGTAGCAAATGGTTTGACGAATGAAGGATAATAATGATAAGATGTAAAAAGGAATAGTAAGCGGTATTAGAAATGGGTTAGTGAGTAACTTAAGATATTAACGCTTAAATGATGGATCGTAGTAACGAAAAGTGTGCTAAAATATAATGTGTAATGATAAAATGGGATTAACACGCTAAATGTTAAGGGTTTGTGACATGAAGAAAACGAATAAGATTAAGAAATGACGCTTTAAGTGTGGATCGTAGTGATATTGAGTGTACTAACGTATAATGTGAAAAGACAAGATGAAACTAACAAATTAATGATTAAGTGTATATTGACTTGAAGATTAAAGAATGAGATTAGGGAATGATGGCATGAAATGTGACCAACATATGGTCTCATCATATTAGTGATTAGAGACTAAAGTTAAAATGGTATAGAGACGGGACGACAATAAGGTAAAGTACTTGAGGTTTAAGTGTGAACGTAAGGTTGAGATAAAACGTGTTGGTATATAAAGGATGGAAATTAAACGAAAAAGTGTGAATGCTAAAGGTTAAATGCGATAAGTTAAGAATGTAAATGGAATGAGATGAGTATGTATGAGGATTGAGTAGGTATATAAATGTATAATAATGACAATGATGTTATGGTAGGTTATGATGGAAGCAAGATCAAATGAGTCCTTGATTGTCTAATATGATGTAAAATTTATAGGATTAAAGTAAGGTGTATTGATAAGATAATGACGAGATAAATGGGATGGTTAAAACGCTAACGAGTGAATGAGACGAGTTAAGTGTGTAAGCAAGAATATAATGAGACATTGTGCGGTAAACGTAACGAGCTTATGTAAGTAGGATGTGTGTGAAGAAAAGGTAACGCTAATGAAGGTGTTATAGATAATGATCTATGAAAGGTATATATGTAAAAGGCGAGATAGAGTGATATTGCTTAAAGACATAAATGATTAAAGAAATAAGTTAAGAAATGAGAATGTGAGTTGTGGTAAATTAAGTGTGCGAGTAAGAACGCAATGATGCGTTGTGAAAACTAAAACATGATAAGAATGTGAAGGTGACTTAAAATGTGTAAGAAGAATAAATGATGCTAATGAATGAATAAAAAATTAACCTACGCAAGGTTTAAAAGTGGAAAGAGTCGGATAGGTTAAAGGGTAAAGTAAGGATGTGAAAATGGAAAATGTGGATTAAGAACGTAAAATGATAAACACATAGAAATGTGTAATTATAATAAGCAGGTTCATATGCTCTATGGGCTTTGCCTTCACTAAATAAAATAGATGAGATAATGTGTGTATGATAAAATGTTAATGGCTTGGATCCGATGTTAAAATGTGAAAGTGATAAAGTGATGAATGTTAATGATCCTTCGGGATGAACGTTAAAGATGGTATCATTCGGGATGAATGAAAAAGGTGGTATCCTTTGGGATGACCAAGTCAATGAATGTTAAGGAATCCTTCGGGATATGTTAAAGATCCTTCGGAGTAAAACGTGTTGCCTTCATCGGCAATGGGGTTCCCTACATCCTTGGCAATAAAAATATCCCCATAATGAATGTGTTAATGATATGGAACCAAGTCTAAAAAGGAAACGTGAAGTATAAAAAGTATGAGAGAATAAAAGTTAAATATGGAAATAGGAGTACTTGTATGGTGTTGTAAATATATATAACCATAAGTTTATGTTTCTTAATTTACATTGATTGGGACGCCTTTCCATGTAAATGAGGAAGCATGAATGAGTGGGCTTATGTGTTGCCGACATGACACGAGTAGGGTTAGAGAAGTAGAAAGTGGAGGTTTGAATTAGTTAGAAATTATAAGGACTAAGATAGGAGGGTTAAAATTAGAGTACGTCTTTTTGTGAGACTTAATAGAAGCCTACGTTTTAAGTGTTAAGTATAGGTTGAAGAAATTAAGGAATTGTAATGATATTATAATACGCTTTGTGGCGTGGTTCAAAATGCGAGTTATGAAAGTAATTGAAGCTAATTGTCGAGTGCGATGTGATGGCATAGGTTAAAGTATGACGTTAAAAAGGTCAATTCATGTAATATTTCTATAAGGCTTATAAAAGTAAACGAGAATGACATGAAGAAAGAAGTAGAAGAAATGAGGTAATTGTATAAACGAAAAAGAAATAGGTAAGTGATGTTGATAGAGTGTGAAAGTATTAGCCAAGTGTATTTAGGTAAAGTCAAATGGCATGATTTTCTCAAGTAGCATGTAATTAAAGAATGAGAATATAGGATAAAGCAAGTAAGAATGTGATGTGCCGGTAATAGAATGGATCGGAATGTTAATTAGTTATAGTGAGTATGTCTCGTATTATGTAATAATCTAAGTAAGAGTTGTATGGTTATAGAAATGAGTGGAAAGTAATGTGGAGTAAGAACATGTGATACGTTATAGTATGCATAGAGTTGCCAGATCACTTAGATCATTGCAACTAAATAAACTAAGAATCGAAAGTGTTAGGAATGAGATGTATTATGTGACTAAGTTCTATTAGTAATAGATGATAGATTTCGGGGACGAAATCTAAATAAGGGGGTAGAATTGTTATACCCGTTTCCCGTATACTACAAGACCCCGCTCTTTATGAGTTGAATAAGGTTTGTTGTGATTGGTTAGTCAATGAAAGTTACGTTGTGGTCAAACCTGATGTTCAAAGTATTGTATAATGTGGTCATGGAAAGTATCATGTGTTACATATATAATGAAAATATACTTGAGGGACCTAAGATGTTAAGTGTTAAATAGGGTATAAAGTGTGATGAGGCCAAAGTAGGAAAATAAGGACTAGAGGGGCCATACTTGCAAAATGGGCAAACTTTCCTCCACAAATATCTTATGCCTAGAAAGTTCCAGGCAATTCTCAATAATTAAAAGGGTGAGAGTTCGTCCGGTTATGGAGGAAGGAAGAAAGGAGGGAAAGGTGAGCTTGATGAGGAATAGCTAGAAAATCAAGATTGTGATCAAGAGTTGAGCTCTATTAATGATCTTCCCAAGTAAGTAACCTTTAATTAGTGATTAATTGGTGAATTCAAGAATTAGGGTTTATGTACCCAATTTGGGAAAAATGGGTAAATGGTGTTTTATGTATAATTAAGGGGTAATGATGATTATGAGATGTGTTGATAATGGGTTTGAGTTAGTAAATGATGGGATTGATGATCATGTAATTAATACATGATTATATGATGATTAGAGGTGGTTAGAAGTAAGTTGATGGTTGCATAAACAATTGTTATAGTTATTATGTTATGTGTTTTAAGTGTTTATGATGATGTTTAACTAGGATGATGATGGTGATGATGTTGGTGATGATGGTAATGATGATGAACATTGATGAAGCGAAAAGTGTACCGCTTTTAGGGGGTCATTTAAGCCCTAAATTGTATTTATTTGATCAAATATTGCCCTAAATCGTTCCTTTTGTCATTTTAGGTACTTTGGAGAAGAAATCTGGAAAAGGAAGCATTTTGGACGTTTTTGGAGCATAAAAGTGAAGAAAACGACAAAGTCTCAAAATCGGCTGGAAAAGTACACTTGACGGCGTCAGGGATTGTTCCAGACGGCGTCATGGCTTGGCAAAAGAGGTGGATATGAAAAATACACGAGACGCGCCAGAGAGTTTTGCAATGTAAAGTCTGACGGCGTCACCCTTTAAGGTGATCAAGGCCATCACGGTTTAAGTTAAAGAGAGACGGCGTCAAGCTCATTTCTGACGGCGTCAAGCCTTGATAAGCCAGGGAGGATTTTGGAGGATTAAAGAGGGACGGCGTCAGGAAGGCCATCCGGGAACCCTAGACACGGCGAGGTGACGGCGTCAAGATCTACAACGTGACGCCGTCAGCCCTTAAACTCTATATATAGTTTTGCAATTTTTTGTTATTAGTGTGCAACTTTGTGAGGAAAAACCCTAAGACGAATTTCTGCCATTTTTAAGGGTTTTCATACCCTTGGATCTCCCATGTTTAATTGAAGATAATGTTCATTTAATCAATCAATATGTCTATGTGTTGTTTGATTATATCTTGTTCTTGTCTTTTAATTAACATGCTAGGCTAGATTTATCTTGTGTTTACTTAGATCTAATGAAACCAAGCTATTGATTATTGGTTATTAGTGTGTTATTAATTGTATTGGATGATTGTTCATCGATGTTAGGCTTAAGAAAACTTGCTAACCTTCTATTCGGTAAGTTGCTTGAACGTCTTAAGAAACATGAACCAATGCGTACTAAGGTTTTTATGGTTGTATTTAATGCATGAGCGAATTCTAGTGATCCCATGTTAGGAGCTTCTTAGCCGGCTCGACATAGGAGTGAAGTAGGAGCTTGTAGAGTTGGGGAAGTACGTACGCCACCCCACGATTGGTATTAAGGAATACACCCGTCATCCACGCAATTAATACACACTAATCAACCGGTAAAAGATAGTTAGGGAGTAAGGAAATCTAAGTAAACACATTTCTCTCCACATAAGTTTCACAACCTTTTCATTTTCAGTTATTTTATTTTATTTGCATTTGTAGTTATTTGGGTTAGTTGACTAGCAACTAATTCCGCCCACTCTTTCAAACCCGAGATTTTAATTGCTTTCATAAAATATAAAAATACAAAAAGAATCTTCTCTCACCCTTAGACCTATTAGAGTAGTTTTTCAATCCTAACGACACTATTCCCTGTGGAGAATGATCAATCACCCGTACTTACCACTACACTATACTACATCGGTCAGGTACACTGCCTGGTGGGGTTGTAAGCCTTTTGAGATCCCTCGAGAGGTAAAACCTGTTGTAAGGTCGCAAAACCACGCATCAAGTTTTTGGCGCCGCTGCCGGGGAATAGTTATTGTTTAGGTTGAATTTTTTATTTTATTAGGTCTACTCACTAGATTCCTTTCTAGTGAGATTTTTATTTTATTTTTCTAGGATTTCTTTAGTCTATCTTTTTTCTTCGTTTCTTTGTTCATAACCATTACCATCCGACATCATGGAAGGTGGTAATATCCTTGATCCCAACAACCCACCACCACAACAACACCCACCTCCTAGAGCCCGTACCTTAGGAGACTAGTCTCGTCCTAGCCACCATGGCTATCGAAACACCATTGAGCTCACTCAAGGAGCCAATGTCACACCCTTGCGATCCGACACCATCCGGTTGGTGCAAAGCGGATGCGCATTCCATGGACTTCGTTCCGAAGATCCTAATCAACATCTCAAGGATTTTCTCAAAATTGTTGATTCCATAGACCTTGATGTTACCACTCGAGAGACGACCCGACTGCGTCTCTTTCAATTCTCTCTGCGGGACCAAGCTAGTCAATGGCTAGAGCGTCTACCCGCAGGATCCATCACCTCTTGGGATGATCTCACCACTCGTTTCCTTGCTTAGTTTTTCCCACCAGGAAGAACTACCAAGCTAAGGAATGATATCTTGATGTTCCAACAACGTCAAGGCGAAACCCTCTTCGAGGCATGGACTCGATTCAAGGACTTACTCCAAAAAGTCCCTCACCATGGCATAGAACTTTGGCTCCAAGTCCAAATCTTCTATGACCATATCAATCTCTCCACGAGGCAAACCATTGACCAATCGGCCGGTGGTAAGCTACGTGATCTAAGTGCGGAACAATCATGGGCTCTCCTAGAAGATCTTGCTCTTTATGACAACGAAAGTTGGAATGATCCCCGTGATTTGAATAAAACGGTCAAGGCAATATCTTTGCCTTCGAACAATTCAAGCACTTCCGACCGTAGGATCATAGAACTTGAAGACCAAGTCAAGTTTCTGATGAAGCAAAAAGTGTACCGCTTTTAAGGGGTCATTTAAGCCCTAAATCGTATTTATTTGATCAAATATTGCCCTAAATCGTTCCTTTTGTCATTTTAGGTACTTTTGAGGAGAAATCTGGAAAAGGAGGCATTTTGGACGTTTTTTGAGCATAAAAGTGAAGAAAACGACAAAGTCTCAAAATTGTGCTGGAAGTTACCTTTGACGGCGTCAGGATTTACTCCAGACGGCGTCATGGCTTGGCAAGAAAAGGTGGATGTGAAATTTACTCATGATAAGCCAGTGAAAATTGCATGTGAATTCTGACGGCGTCACGCTTTAACCTGATCAAGGGCGTCACGGCTTAATTCAAAGAGGGACGGCGTCACGTTCAAGGTCTGACGGCGTTAGCCTTGATAAGCCAGAACGGATTTTAGAGAGCTAAAGAGGGACGGCGTCAAGAAGGCCATCCGGGAACCCTAGAAGCGGCGAGGTGACGGCGTCACACTCCATAACGTGACGCCGTCAGATCCAAAAGTCTATATATAGTTTTCTAATTTTTTGTCATTAGTGTGGAACTTAGTGTGGAATTTTTGGGAGAAAACCCTAAGACGATTTTAGCATCTTTTTCAAGGCTTTTTGCCTTGAGATCTTCCATGTTACATTGAAAGATAAGTTATCAATTAATCATTCAATATGTCTATGTGTTGTTTGATTTTATCTTGTTCTTGTCTTTTGTTTAACATGCTAGGCTAGATTTATCTTGTGTTTGCTTAGATCTAATGAAACCTAGCTATTGATTATTGGTTATTAGTGTGTTATTAGTTGTATTGGATGATTGTTTATCTATGTTAGGCTTAAGAAAACTGGCTAACTTCCTATTCGGTAACTTGCTTGAACGTCTTAAGAAACATGAACCAAATGCTTACTAAAGGTTTTTATGGTTGTATTTAATGCACAAGCGAATTCTAGTGATCCCATGTTAGGAGCTTCCTAGCCGGCTCGACATAGGAGTGAAGTAGGAGCTTGTAGAGTTGGGGAAGTACGTACGCCACCCCACGATTGGTATTAAGGAATGCACCCGTCATCCACGCAACTAATACACACTAATCAACCGGTAAAAGATAGTTAGGGAGTAAGGAAATCTAAGTGAACACATTTCTCTACACATAAGTTTTCACCAACTTTTTATTTTCAGTTATTTATTTTATTTGCACTCGTAGTAATTTGGGTTAGTTGACTAGCAACTAATTCCGCCCACTCTTTCAAACCCGAGATTTTACTTGCTTTCATAAAAAAATATAAAAACATAAAAAGAATCTTCCTCAACCCTTAGACCTATTAGAGTAGTCTTTCATACCTAACGAACACTATTCCCTGTGGAGAACGATCAATCCCCCGTACTTACCACTACACTATACTACATCGGTCAGGTACACTGCCTGGTGGGGTTGTAAGCCTCTTGAGATCCCTCGAGAGGTAAAACCTGTTGTAAGGTTGCAAAACCACGCATCAAGTTTTTGGCGCCGCTGCCGGGGAATAGTTATTGTTTAGGTTGAATTTTTATTTTATAGGTCTACTCACTAGATTCCTTTCTAGTGAGATTTTTATTTTATTTTTCTAGGTTTTCTTTAGTCTATCTATTTTCTTCGTTTCTTTGTTCGTAACCATTACCATTCGACATCATGGAAGATGGTAATATCTTTGATCCCAACATCCCACCACCACAACAACCACCACCACCTCCTAGAGCCCGTACTTTAGGAGAGTACTCCCGTCCTAGTCACCATGGCTATCGAAACACCATTGAGCTCACTCAAGGAGCCAATGTCACACCCTTGCGATCCGACACCATCCGGTTGGTGCAAAGCGGATGCGCATTCCATGGACTTCGTTCTGAAGATCCTAATCAACATCTCAAGGACTTTCTTAAAATCGTTGATTCTATAGACCTTGATGTTGCCACTCGAGAGACGACCCGATTGCGTCTCTTTCAATTCTCTCTGCGGGACCAAGCTAGTCAATGGCTAGAGCGTCAACCCGCAGGATCCATCACCTCTTGGGATGATCTCACCACTCGTTTCCTTGCTCAGTTTTTCCCACCGGGAAGAACTACCAAGCTAAGGAATGATATCTTGATGTTCCAACAACGTCAAGGCGAAACTCTCTACGAGGCATGGACTCGATTCAAGGACTTACTTCAAAAAGTCCCTCATCATGGCATAGAACTTTGGCTCCAAGTCCAAATCTTCTATGACCATATCAATCTCTCCACGAGGCAAACCATTGACCAATCGGCCGGTGGCAAGCTACGTGATCTAAGTGCGGAACAATCATGGGCTCTCCTAGAGGATCTTGCTCTTTATGACAACGAAAGTTGGTGTGATCCCCGTGATTTGAATAAAACGGTCAAGGCAATATCTTTGCCTTTGAACAATTCAAGCACTTCCGACCGTAGGATCATAGAACTTGAAGACCAAGTCAAGTTTCTCATGAAATCCTACGAGGCTCCTAAACCTTCAAGCCAAGTGAACAAAATCACTTCTTCATGTGAATTATGTAGTGGTCCCCATGACACTCGTGATTGCATGGAACTCCCCGAACAAGCTTTTGTGGACTACGCATCCTCGCGTACCGACGGAGCGGGAGACAAGTGGTACACTTTCAAACCCGAGCCAAACCCTTATGGTGATTCATACAACCCCTCATGGAAAAATCACCCAAACCTTAGGTGGAAACAAAACCAAAACACACAACAAACCAATTCTTCCAACCCACCTAATCGTTTCCAATCAAGCGGTTCCAACTCGAACCGTAATTTCAACAACAATCCTTCCGGCAATGGTAGTACCGATAACTTTGAAGGATTGATGTCTCAATTTATGGCATCTCAAGAAGCTCGTTTAGCCAAGTTTGAAGCCGATTTCAAACAAAAACAAAGCGAGATGACCAATAAGATTGACACTTTGTTGAAAGCCCTCAATGACCGAGAAATGGGAGCACTCCCTAGTAACACGGTCAAGAACCCGAAACTAAACGTCAACGCCATTTCGTCGGTTTCGTCTCCTAGTTTTGTCCACAATATTATTCGGTCAATTCCATGAGCACGTGTTTCAAACAAACCCAAGTCGTTCCAAATGACCAAGAAGTTATGACATCCAAATTGGTCAACAACATAGTTGAAACACCTCCCACTCAAAACCTTGACGAAGAATTCAAGGAGCTCCACCTTGAAAGTCCGGTTGTTGATGAGTTGGATGAAAAGAAGCTCAAGTTAGGCGAAAAAGGGACCGCCTTTGTTCAAAATAAGCTACCTAAGAAATTAGATGATCCGGGCCTATTTGTTCTACCTTGCAAGATCGGTAATTCGGAGGCTTATGACACATTAGCCGATCTTGGATCAAGCCTTAACTTACTTCCGTTACCGCTCTACACCTCTCTAAAACTAGGAAAACTTGAAGAAACCAAGGTGATAATAGGTTTAGCGGATGGAAGTGTTGCTTACCCGGTTGGAGTAGTTAAGGACGTGTTAGTACACATTGGAAAACTAACCATTTTAGCCGATTTCCACGTCCTTGATATGGTTAGCGACCCTACATGCCCCTTGTTGATAGGTAGAGGATTTTTGGCGACCGCTAGTGCTATGATTGATTGTAAGGAATCTAAGATAGCGGTAGGAGAAGGAGATACTTGGTCAGTCTATGATGTTAAGAAACACGCCTATGATACTAGTGAGGAACCGACACCCCATTGGTTAGAATTAAATAGGAGACCATCTAGATATGGACCTTGGATAGATAGAGGCTTCATAGGACCCCAACGCCCATTTTACCTAGAAGAGGACTTTGTGAACCGAACACATACGGTAGAACAACTCTTGGCTAGGGACACCGAATTGGATCCATTTGAAGACCCTCTAGTTTTTAGAAGGATGATTGAGTTCCTAGGAGTTTTGCCAATTAACCTAGGGATGAATAAGTGGACTTGTGAGGAGGATGATCACAAGTGGGATTGGGACAAACCACCCAAAGATGGAGATGGGTCATGGCATATTAAGATGACATTGTATGACCCGGATGGAGAGAAGTTTGAAAAGATATATCGTACTAAGCGGACCAATAGGAAACTTCAATCCAAGCTTAACCCTAAAGACGTCTTCGATGACGAGCTTACTTATATAGGATAGCGTGACTTTGAGTCTAGCTACAAGACTCGTTAATAAAGAAAAGCGCTTCTTGGGAGGCAACCCAATCTTTATTTGCTTTTTGTGTTTATTTATTTGTTTGTTTGTTTTTATTTGTTTCCGTATGTGTGTTTAATTTTTATTCTTATTGATTCATGTTCAAAACTAATTTGTGAAAATGCTTTATCTTGTTTTTAACTTCGTCTTAATTACATATAAAGGTATTTTGCAAAAGGTAAGTGTAAGGGAAATCTAAATCGGTTTATTAGAACACAAATTAACATGAATCGTAACGATAATAAGTTAACATACATATTCGTATTTGTTTGAGTCAAATGCTTGTATCGAGTCATAATGATGTTTTGCAGGATTTCCAGGAAGTAAGGTAAAGGTTTTTCCAGAAATTTTCCGGAAACTTAAAATGAGAATTTTTGTCAGGTCATTTCTGACGGCGTCAGGGTTTATAACCTGACGGCGTCAGATTTAATTTTCAGAAATTTTTGAAGGTTTTGTTTTCATAAAAAGTTTTTATTAAATCTCCAACTTATAATCTCCAGGAATCTGCAAAATTATCATTCCACAAGCATTATATCTTTATATATAGATTTATCCCGCCGATGTTATGCAGGTTTTCGTGTTTGTTTTCTCAGGTTTAACAGGTTATTTTGGACAAGGAAATGTTTTGAATCAAGCTTATGGCGATGCATTAGTCATGGAGCTTCAACATTACTTTGGAAGAAGATATAACCGTGTAACTTCATTATCCACCAAGCGAATCAGGGGAGTATTTGATTTCATTCTTTTACTTTATGCTTTTACATTTGTTATTTGAACATTGGGGACAATGTTCATCTTAAGTGTAAGGGGAGGGTAAAAGTACGATTTTAGAGAATGCTCTTGCGCTTGATTTTTGTTTGTTTAATAGTAGATGTGTAATAAAACTGAGAGAAATACTTGTTAGGGCAATTTTAGTGCCAAATTTAAAATTTTTTACAACATATAGGAGTGAAACTTTGATCTTAATGAGCGTCTCATGGATAGGAGTTATATGACTAGCACAAAACCGTACCACTAAAATTTTTTCCACCCCCAAATATGTGAGGTTCGCCCCTAGAATTGGTAGGAAAAGCAATTATGCTATGATGTGTGTACCGGTAGCACTTAGATTCTAGAACTTGCGTTAGGACCATTCCAAGGCCACAAGTGAGACTACATTCGTGTAGTTAGATTTACTACATGATAAGAGGCATTAGGATTAACCCATTGTTTTACACCTGTGTTTTTGTTATAATTACTTTGGCTACATTGGTCAAGTAATTCTCCCACACCCTTTGCGTTGTACTCATTTTTGGTACACGATACCCCTAGTACACCCCTCAGAGCCTATCTTTTCGTTTCGACCTTTAAGCATTTTACTTAAAGGAAGAATTTGTTACACCCCACTTAAATGTACACCCAAATCGCCTTAGCCTACCTTGTATGCACTCATTTTTAGTGCATTATTGTTACAACATTTGTTTAAACCCCAAGTTAATTATCTAATTGATTACATGGTTGCTAAGTCGAGTCATATCCTTGTACATATTGTTTTGGGACGATTGGGACTCATGGGTAAAGTACTAGTGTAATGGAGTAATGGGGAAGAACATCATTTATTACCCCCATATGTGCTAAATATTTTAAAAGTACTCCAAGTTTTTCGATTATCTTAATTCGAGTCATTAGAATAGTTATTTGTAAAGTTATGTAAAAGTTCAAGTGTAAGGGGGATGCAATACCCCTATGATGTATTATTTTGGATGGTAGGGCAAAAGTGTATGAAAAAAAAAAAAAAAAAAATCGGAAAAATCAAGAAAAATACAAAAAAATGAGAAAAAGAAAAATAGAAAAAACATACGGACTACCATCCCGTTTTATTTTATGTTTATTTTATGTTTTTGTTATTTTCTTTCATTAGCTTAAGATTGAGTCGAGTCTTGGCTTAGCAACATTGTATAGTACATGTAATTGATCAAGATCTTTAACTCGCCACCAGTACAATATCCCTTATCCAACAAAACCGTGTTTTCCTTTTCCCTACACCTAACGTTATAACCCATTTAAAAGCCCTCTTTGATAGTTTATCTTTGGTGCTTACGCCTAGTGGAGGAGGTTTTCGATCCTTTCCCAAGCCTATGGTAATCTATTTGCTATGACAGGTAGTGAGAGATATTATCCGTTTTCATTTATGAGATTTATTTTGATGACACTTGAGAGATGTGAGTATCTAAACACTACTTGTGAGGTGCTAGTTTATAATCTCCGTGCTTATTATGATTAAAGTGGAACGAATATTTGTTGTAATTACTTTTATGTTAGCATTAAATGACCCCTAACTTGTATTTTGATTAGAATAAAAGCGCATTTGCTTGAGGACAAGCAAATCTCAAGTGTAAGGGTATTTGATGAAGCGAAAAGTGTACCGCTTTTAAGGGGTCATTTAAGCCCTAAATCGTATTTATTTGATCAAATATTGCCCTAAATCATTCCTTTTGTCATTTTAGGTACTTTGAGGAGAAATCTGGAAAAGGAGGCATTTTGGACGTTTTTGGAGCATAAAAGTGAAGAAAACGACAAAGTCTCAAAATTGTGCTGGAAGTTACCTTTGACGGCGTCAGGATTTACTCCAGACGGCGTCATGGCTTGGCAAGAAAAGGTGGATGTGAAATTTACTCATGATAAGCCAGTGAAAATTGCATGTGAATTCTGACGGCGTCACGCTTTAACCTGATCAAGGGCGTCACGGCTTAATTCAAAGAGGGACGGCGTCACGTTCAAGGTCTGACGGCGTCTAGCCTTAATAAGCCAGAACGGATTTTGGAGAGCTAAAGAGGGACGGCGTCAAGAAGGCCATCCGGGAACCCTAGAAGCGGCGAGGTGACGGCGTCACACTCCATAACGTGACGCCGTCAGATCCAAAAGTCTATATATAGTTTTCTAATTTTTTGTCATTAGTGTGGAACTTAGTGTGGAATTTTTGGGAGAAAACCCTAACACGATTTTAGCATCTTTTTCAAGGCTTTTTGCCTTGAGATCTTCCATGTTACATTGAAAGATAAGTTATCAATTAATCATTCAATATGTCTATGTGTTGTTTGATTTTATCTTGTTCTTGTCTTTTGTTTAACATGCTAGGCTAGATTTATCTTGTGTTTGCTTAGATCTAATGAAACCTAGCTATTGATTATTGGTTATTAGTGTGTTATTAGTTGTATTGGATGATTGTTTATCTATGTTAGGCTTAAGAAAACTGGCTAACTTCCTATTCGGTAACTTGCTTGAACGTCTTAAGAAACATGAACCAAATGCGTACTAAAGGTTTTTATGGTTGTATTTAATGCACAAGCGAATTCTAGTGATCCCATGTTAGGAGCTTCCTAGCCGGCTCGACATAGGAGTGAAGTAGGAGCTTGTAGAGTTGGGGAAGTACGTACGCCACCCCACGCTTGGTATTAAGGAATACACCCGTCATCCACGCAACTAATACACACTAATCAACCGGTAAAAGATAGTTAGGGAGTAAGGAAATCTAAGTGAACACATTTCTCTACACATAAGTTTTCACCAACTTTTTATTTTCAGTTATTTATTTTATTTGCACTCGTAGTAATTTGGGTTAGTTGACTAGCAACTAATTCCGCCCACTCTTTCAAACCCGAGATTTTACTTGCTTTCATAAAAAAATATAAAAACATAAAAAGAATCTTCCTCAACCCTTAGACCTATTAGAGTAGTCTTTCATACCTAACGAACACTATTCCCTGTGGAGAACGATCAATCCCCCGTACTTACCACTACACTATACTACATCGGTCAGGTACACTGCCTGGTGGGGTTGTAAGCCTCTTGAGATCCCTCGAGAGGTAAAACCTGTTGTAAGGTTGCAAAACCACGCATCAAAGACCAAGTCAAGTTTCTTATGAAATCCTACGATGCTCCTAAACTTTCAAGCCAAGTGAACAAAATCACTTCTTCATGTGAATTATGTAGTGGTCCCCACGACACTCGTGATTGCATGGAACTCCCCGAACAAGCTTTTGCGGACTACGCATCCTCGCGTACCGACGGAGCGGGAGACAAGTGGTACACTTTCAAACCCGAGCAAAACCCCTACGGTGATTCATACAACCCCTCATGGAAAAATCACCCTAACCTTAGGTGGAAACAAAACCAAAACGCACAACAAACCAATTCTTCCAACCCACCTAATCGTTTCCAATCAAGCGGTTCCAACTCGAACCGAACTTTCAACAACAATCCTTCCAGCAATGGTAGTACCAATAACTTTGAAGGATTGATGTCTCAATTTATGGCATCTCAAGAAGCTCGTTTGGCCAAGTTTGAATCCGAATTCAATCAACAACAAACGGAGATGACCAATAAAATTGACAACTTATTGAAAGCCCTCAATAACCAAGTGCTATCACCTCCACATAAGGACGCTAGGAACACAAATAGCGGACCCCAAGTAAAAGACCCCTCTTCATCCAAACACGTCCACTTCGTCAACATTGTCACTATTAAACCAATTGATAGAAATGAGGATAATAGTGAACCTGAGGATGAGGTTAAGAAAGTCGAGGTTGATAAAGAAGTTAGGAAAAGTGAGATTGAAGAAGTAGATGATGATGAGGACTACTTCAATAGGCTACCCACTAAGGAAGAGCGCGCATATCATACAGACTTATTCGATGACCCCGAGACACCATACTTCCTAGGTAGACCAATTATAAAAATAGGCGACCCTTCTAATCTCAACATACCATGCAACATCGGACATTTGCATGTGTGGAAAGCTTACATCGACCTTAGATCGCCCATAAACATCATGACTAGAGCCCACTACAACTTGATAATGAAAAATCAACTTGGGTATAGGATGTTCCCTGACAAGGGTTGGATGAGTAACTTCACGGGAAGAATTAAGAGATTACCGGTTTATGTAGGAAACTTCACCTATGTCACCGACTTTGTAATTGTAGAAGATATCCGCCCAATAGTCGATGCATCCTTAACTCAAGTAGTTTTTGGAAAACCATTTGTTGAGGTCTCTAGAATGACTTATGAACCTTCCTTAGGGATAGTTAGATTTAAGGATGAGACCGATGAGGTAAACTACCAAATGCCATATAAGATAGAACAATTCCAACACTTGTCAAATGTTGAGAAGGAGCTTAAGCAAGCGGTCTACTATAGGAATGATGAGGATAGAAATAAAGGAGTAGACTATGTTATGGAAAGGATATCCGGTTTCTACAAGGATTGTTTGAAATTAGGACCGGAATATAAAACCGGAAAGGAGAATGGCCTAGGAACCGTGACCAATGATGGAGTCACGTAATGTACGGGGACTTTGAGTCTAGCTACAAGACTCGTTAATAAAGAAAAGCGCTTCTTGGGAGGCAACCCAAGCTTTATTTGCTTTGTGTATTTATTTGTTTGTTTGATTTTATTTGTTTCCGTATGTATGTTTAATTTTTATTATTATTGATTCATGTTCAAAACTAAATTGTGAAAATGCTTTATCTTGTTTTTAACTTCGTCTTAACTACATATAAAGGTATTTTGCAAAAGTTAAGTGTAAGGGAAATCCAAATCGGTTTATTAGAACACAAATGAACATGAATCATAATAATATTAAATTAACATACATATTAGTAATTGTTTGAGTCAAATGCTTGTATCGAGTCATAATGATGTTTTGCAGGATTTCCAGGAAGTAAGGTATAGGTTTTTCCAGAAATTTTCCGGAAACTTAACATGAGAATTCTGTCAGATCATTTCTGACGGCGTCAGGCTTTACAACCTGACGGCGTCAGGTTTTAATTTTCTGAAATTTTTGAAAGTTTTGTTTTCATAAAAAGTTTTTATTAAATCTCTAACTTATAATCTCCAGGAATCTGCAAAATAATCATTCCACAAGCATTATATCCTTATATATAGAATTTATTCCGCCGATGTTATGCAGGTTTTCGTGTTTGTTTTCTCAGGTTTAACAGGTTATTTTGGACAAGGAGATGTATGTGGAATCAAGCTTTTGGCGATGCATTAGTCTGGGAGCTTCTACATTCTCTTGGAAGAAGATCTAACCATGTTACTTCTTTATCCACCGAGCGAATCAGGGGAGTATTTGATTTCATTCGTTTACCTTATTTACTTTTACATTTTGTTATTTGAACATTGGGGACAATGTTCATCTTAAGTGTAAGGGGAGGGTAAAAGTACGATTTTAGAGAATGCTCTTGCGCTTGATTTTTGTTTGTTTATTAGTAGATGTGTAATAAAACTGAGAGAAATACTTGTTAGGGCAATTTTAGTGCCAAATTTAAATTTTTTTACAACATATAGGAGTGAAACTTTGATCTTAATGAGCGTCTCATGGATAGGAGTTATATGACTAGCACAAAACCGTACCACTAAAAAAATTTCCACCCCCAAATATGTGAGGTTCGCCCCTAGAATTGGTAGGAAAAGCAATTATGCTATAATGTGTGTACCGGTAGCACTTAGATTCTAGAACTTGCGTTAGGACCATTCCGAGGCCACAAGTGAGACTACATTCGTGTAGTTAGATTTACTACATGATAAGAGGCATTAGGATTAACCCATTGTTTTACACCTGTGTTTTTGTTATAATTACGTTGGCTACATTGGTCAAGTAATTCTCCCACACCCTTTGCGTTGTACTCAATTTTAGTACACGATACCCCTAGTACACCCCTCAGAGCCTATCTTTTCGTTTCGACCTTTAAGCATTTTACTTAAAGGAAGAATTTGTTACACCCCACTTAAATGTACACCCAAATCGCCTTAGCCTACCTTGTATGCACTCATTTTTAGTGCATTATTGTGACAACATTTGTTTAAACCCCAAGTTAATTATCTAATTGATTACATGATTGCTAAGTCGAGTCATATCCTTGTACATATTGTTTTGGGACGATTGGGACTCATGGGTAAAGTACTAGTGTAACGGAGTAATGGGGAAGAACAACATTATTACCCCCACATGTGCTAAATATTTTAAAAGTACTCCAAGTTTTTCGATTATCTTAATTCGAGTCATTAGAATAGTTAATTGTAAAGTTATGTAAAAGTTCAAGTGTAAGGGGAATGCAACGCCCCTATGATGTATTATTTTGGATGGTAGGGCAAGAGTGTATGTGAAAAAAAAAATCAAAAAAATTCAAGAAAAATACAAAAAAATGAGAAAAAGAAAAGTAGAAAAAACATACGGACTACCATCCCGTTTCATTTTATGTTTATTTTATGTTTTTGATATTTTGTTTTTAGCTTAAGTCGAGTCTAGTCTTGGCTTAGCAACGCCATATTGTACATGTAATTAATCAAGATCTTTAACTCGCCACCAGTAAAATATCCTTTATCCAACAAAACCGTGTTTATCATATCCCTACACCTAACGTTATAACCCATGTAAAAGCCCTCTTTGATAGTTTATCTTAGGTGCTTACGCCTAGTGGAGAAGGTTTTTGATCCTTTCCCAAGCCTATGGTAATCTATTTGCTATGACAGGTAGTGAGAGATATTATCCGTTTTCATTTATGAGATTTATTTTGATGACACCTGAGAGATGTGAGTATCTAAACACTACTTGTGAGGTGCTAGTTTATAATCTCCGTGCTTATTATGATTAAAGTGGAACGATTATTTATTGTAATTACTTTTATATTAGCGTTAAATGACCCCTAACTTGTATTTTGATTAGAATAAAAGCGCATTTGCTTGAGGACAAGCAAATCTCAAGTGTAAGGGTATTTGATGAAGCGAAAAGTGTACCGCTTTTAGGGGGTCATTTAAGCCCTAAATCGTATTTATTTGATCAAATATTGCCCTAAATCGTTCCTTTTGTCATTTTAGGTACTTTGGAGAAGAAATCTGGAAAAGGAAGCATTTTGGACGTTTTTGGAGCATAAAAGTGAAGAAAACGACAAAGTCTCAAAATCGGCTGGAAAAGTACACTTGACGGCGTCAGGGATTGTTCCAGACGGCGTCATGGCTTGGCAAAAGAGGTGGATATGAAAAATACACGAGACGCGCCAGAGAGTTTTGCAATGTAAAGTCTGACGGCGTCACCCTTTAAGGTGATCAAGGCCATCACGGTTTAAGTTAAAGAGAGACGGCGTCAAGCTCATTTCTGACGGCGTCAAGCCTTGATAAGCCAGGGAGGATTTTGGAGGATTAAAGAGGGACGGCGTCAGGAAGGCCATCCGGGAACCCTAGACACGGCGAGGTGACGGCGTCAAGATCTACAACGTGACGCCGTCAGCCCTTAAACTCTATATATAGTTTTGCAATTTTTTGTTATTAGTGTGCAACTTTGTGAGGAAAAACCCTAAGACGAATTTCTGCCATTTTTAAGGGTTTTCATACCCTTGGATCTCCCATGTTTAATTGAAGATAAGTGTTCATTTAATCAATCAATATGTCTATGTGTTGTTTGATTATATCTTGTTCTTGTCTTTTAATTAACATGCTAGGCTAGATTTATCTTGTGTTTGCTTAGATCTAATGAAACCTAGCTATTGATTATTGGTTATTAGTGTGTTATTAATTGTATTGGATGATTGTTCATCGATGTTAGGCTTAAGAAAACTGGCTAACCTCCTATTCGGTAACTTGCTTGAACGTCTTAAGAAACATGAACCAATGCGTACTAAGGTTTTTATGGTTGTATTTAATGCATGAGCGAATTCTAATGATCCCATGTTAGGAGCTTCTTAGCCGGCTCGACATAGGAGTGAAGTAGGAGCTTGTAGAGTTGGGGAAGTACGTACGCCACCCCACGATTGGTATTAAGGAATACACCCGTCATCCACGCAATTAATACACACTAATCAACCGGTAAAAGATAGTTAGGGAGTAAGGAAATCTAAGTAAACACATTTCTCTCCACATAAGTTTCACAACCTTTTCATTTTCAGTTATTTTATTTTATTTGCATTTGTAGTTATTTGGGTTAGTTGACTAGCAACTAATTCCGCCCACTCTTTCAAACCCGAGATTTTAATTGCTTTCATAAAATATAAAAATACAAAAAGAATCTTCTCTCACCCTTAGACCTATTAGAGTAGTTTTTCAATCCTAACGACACTATTCCCTGTGGAGAACGATCAATCCCCCGTACTTACCACTACACTATACAACATCGGTCAGGTACACTGCCTGGTGGGGTTGTAAGCCTCTTGAGATCCCTCGACAGGTAAAACCTGTTGTAAGGTCGCAAAACCACGCATCAAACATGATGGTGATGGTGGTATTATGATTGTAGCTTAGCTTTGGGAGCTAAGGTAAGTAACTCGGTTAATATGTGTTTAATACGGTCGTCTATGTTATCAAACTCGGCGATATCTCGGCGAAATCTCGGATATCGCGACTAAAAATAATATCGGATCAAAATATCGCCCCAAAATCTCGGATTCGATAATATCGGCGATATTTCCCGATATTTTCCCGATATTTTAGCGATAATATCGCGAGATTTTAAAACTTATAAATTTCCAGTGCTTTTTTTGGGCAGGCAACTTGAATTGTAGGGAAATTTGGAGCCAATTAACTTTTGGCCGACAAAAATTGAAGGCACATCCCTTTAATAATGCATTAAAGTACTATTCCAGTCAACACATTCATTTAATAATCCAATTAAGTACTATTCCAGTCAATACATTCATTTAATAATCGAATTAAGTATAATGTGGCACTCATGTTTACATTAACTCGCTTTAAACTATTAGAACAAGGGATCTTACATTTCATAAGCCAATTAAACATACATCTAATTTATAATCCAATTAATAATTCAATTAATACATCCAATCCAATTAATGTTAACATTAATACATATACATCAATCCAATTAATAATATCATCATCTTCTGCACATCCAAATCAGTCAACTCATCGATCCAAATCCAAATCATATATATATATATATATATATATATATATATATATATATATATATATATATATATATATATATATATATATATATATCTTTAACTATATATTTGTCTAACATTACAGCGACACATAAGCGTAGAAATGCCACCTCAATGATGACTCAATGATGACATGGCATTTTAATGATGACATGGCACACACTAAGCATGCACTAAAATTCAGAATTATAAAAATTTGTCATTAGTGAGAATTGAACCCATGATCTTTGCTTAATGAAACAAGCATGCCTACCACTAGATCACTTAATGATTTGTGTTTAAAGCTTTCAAAACAATAACTACATGCGAACAATTGATTATTCAAATCTTAATGTTGTTATCAACACTGACCAATTCAAACAGTCTATTAAAATCACCTAAAAATTAGCTAAGAGTTGCCTATTTTGTTGTTAATTTAAACTTCAAATCACACCCTTTTTAATTTAGCATTCAATTTCACGGTTTTAAGGATTCATTCAAAAAACCAAATCACAAAATCATTCTAAAACCCAAAACGGCCATCATCAGATCAAAATCATCCCAAAAAACACAAACCGAGATTTATTCAAACCCTAGGCGGCCATCATCAGATCAAAATCAATTTATTCTTGAGAAAAATCATCCCCAAAAAATATACATCTGATTTGTTCAAACCAATCCTCTCCAATATGATTTGTTCAAAATCGAACCACAATCAATTAAAAAACTGAGTTTCAAATCTATAAAATGCTCTCTCGATCTCTACTCACCTAATCGTTCACAATTACCCCCTCCTGATCCCCACGGTTATTTTCAAACCCTAACCCTAATATTTTTTTATACAATTTGTGACTTTGTTTATATACTAATGTGACCTAATTGTTGCAGTAAGAAGATACGAGTAAGCCATAAGGTTAGTTTTTAGTTATAATGTAGGTTCGTTTAATTTAATTGTTTGGTGAGTGTTAGGGTTTCGTATTGATTTGTATTGTGTTAGTGAATAGGTTGTGGTTGAGTACGAAGGAATAAAAAGTGGTGCGAATCAGACGGCGAAGAGTTCGGCGTCGAGTTCGACTGCTCTTGTGCTATCAGGTATGTATATATATAGGTTTCTGTTAATGGTGACTGTAATATTGTTTGGCGTAAGTAATTGCATTCGTGCTGTAAATGGCTAAGTTGAATGGTATGCATTGCAATTTGATGGAAGAGAGCGCTTGGGTTTAAATGAGGTTAAGTTTAGTATTAGCGTTTTGGTTATAGATAGTGGCATAGGAGAGCAATCATACGCTTACAAAACATATTTATGCTGTTATAATTTAGTTTGTCTGTTGTAGAGGTAGTTGATGAATGAGAGTGATTATTGTTTAGATACTTCGGGTAGCTCAATGGCACAACGGTAGCTTTATTGAACTATTGTTGTTGATTGTGTAGTGGATTAGAGTAAGTGGAGAAATGCAGTGCATTTAGTAAATGGTGCTTTGTTATATATATATATAATATATATATATATATATATATATATATATATATATATAAGCTATGGATTTTTGTTATTTTTAAGTCTATAAGGCCAATGAAAACAAATTAGTTTTGCAGGGTAATGGAGTATGTAGTTAAGTTGGCATGCCCGATGGTTTTGTTCGTGTTATTATTGTTTTCTAAATTCCAGTATCAGCACAAGTTTTAATATTATAATCTGAATTTATGGCTTTATCTGTATTTATATTATGTAGCTTGGCTGCAAATAAGTCATGGAGAAGCTACAGTGCTTGCTACATTTGGAACACAGAGAGGGTTCTATGATGCTGGCTCGACCATAGCTAAATCCGACTGCTGGTCCATGCTTAAAGGTGGACTCACTGTGAACGAGTCTGGCTCAGCCTTGCTCTATTTTCAGGTACATTTATTACACCGGCATTCAGTTTGATTGACTGTCAACTAAAAACAGGGACAAATTTTTTTGAATTTTCATTTAAAATTATAGTAACATAAGTTGGTGTTCTGCACAGAGCAAAAATTCGTCGATTGATATATGGGTCGATAGGTAGGGTCGATAGCGTATCGTTAAAACCCTTTACACAAGAAGAGTGGAAGTCTCATCGGTATCAAAGCATTGAAAAGGTAAAAGCTTGATAGTCACGTCCTATTTTATCACTATCCAGTTCTATTCATACCCAATCAAATTTTTATATAAAGTTACTATATAATGGCAGATCAGAAAAAGCAAAGTGAAACTTCATTATTTTGTAATTGTTTGGCATTGTTTGGCATTGTGTCTTGATGTATTCTTTCAGCATTTGCATAGCTGGAATTAATCGACGGGGCCTTCATTAGCCGAGTTTTGGCCATAGGATTGACAGCAACAGAAGACATCAATGATGGATGTGAAGATGCTGCAGAAGCTGTAACAGTGGTAGCACGAACAAGAGCAGCAGGTGAACAATGTCCCACCAACTGCATCAGCCATTGAAGCTGCAGCATATAACGTTGATGCTGTTGAAAATGGTATTCATGAGGAAGAAGGTATGCTTACTTTCATTAATATCCTAAATAGTGGAGATGGTTGTTGGTCGCGTTGGCAGCAGGATACCAGTAACAAGTTATCTTCGGCCTTTAACAATGGACTATGACGTAAGATGAGAAGGCGGGGTTACACAAAATAAGGTCAGCTTTGTGAAACCATTTCTGGTCCCATCAACCATATGCAATAACAAACTGTCAACCAACAAACATGTCTGCCAGAAGGTAACATGCTTCAGATATTTTGAATCAGATTCAACTGTCATGATATGGCAGTGCACGCTTTATGTGAGCAGGTCTCCAAGTTTCTTTATTGTTTGCTTGGTAATTGCAGTCATAGGCTTGCGAGATTCCACTACCACGTCCTGCAACAACACGCGAACCACTGCCAGTTTACTTTCCGGTAAGACACCCTCCGTCGCTGTCACTTTCCGTCATTTCTAATATATTCATCCGTATCATTTGTAGTTCTTATGTCTGAATCTTGAGCACCAATATATGGCATCCATTCATAATAATATTATATGCATATAGGTTCTTGGAAGCTTATCAGGTTTTAAGTGATCCCGAGAAGCGTGAAAGGTATGACAAAAAATGCAAAGGCAGGAGTTCAAGAGTAAGTATGATACATCATCTTTTTGCAAATATATTTTTGGTTTGTAATATTCTGAATTTTTTAAAATTCAGAGTTCTGATGTCTTTCCCGTACACCGCCCTGTCGGGATTGGGTATTTTTGTTGTTTTGATGTCTTTCAGTTGTTTGTATTCATTTTGCAAGCTTAAAGTTGAGTTGTTTAGCTTAAAGTTGAGATGTTTAGCTATAAATTCTTTCAGTTGTTTGTATTCATTGCAAATATTAAATGTTGTAGGTACAGATTCTAGACCCTACCTGGATCTGTGTTATTCATAACTTCTTTGTTATAACTTTTTTACATTAATGTAAGTTTTCCTAATGGACTCTGAAATTGGAGATAAAAAAAATATAACGAACGATAGTGATATCCTATGAACTTCATGTTCACTGCTCTTAATCAAGGTCCATTGATTGTACCATGATGTTACATAACTTTGTGCATATATCTCTTGCTTACTATTCAAGTAATCTTTACCCTAAATAATTGTTTGTAATACTTTTTTTTTCTTATTTGCATCTTAGGTACCGTTGATAATTGCAGAGTAGCACTTTGCATGTCAAAGTTGTTGGTGAAGAGACAGGGAAAAGAAACATGAAGATGCATCTATATCACTTAAGGTAAAGCTCAATCTATTAGTATACGTTTTTCCTCGCCTTACCGTTATCATTTTACACAACCACCCTTAAAGAGTTACGACCCTACATTTTGAAAATGATACTATCTTGCCTGATGTTTAGAGTTTGTTGTGGGATGGATCAAATCATTCAAAAAACTATCTCAAATTGGGCTAAATGTCAATTACAAGACATTTTTTATTTCTGAAAAAGAATTGACAAGTGACCATTCTTCAACAAAACGAATACTAATAGTGAAAGTTAAGATTGAAAAGCCTTGATGGGAGTTGCACCATTAGATGTAGTTTGGTTAATGCATTTTGCCATTTGTTTTTATTTCAGTAGTGTTTGGATGTTTTCATTTTCGTTGTCATTTTGTTAAACACAATGAGCTTTATTCTCCTGTAAGCTTCTTGCTAAGCATTTGAATATTTGAGTGTTGTATTTTGGTTATGTTAGGGATCAAAATCCTTAATGATACACTACCTTTTATGAAAAGTCAATATTTTGTAGTCATAATACTTTCCAGTTCCTTTGTTTTTCAATGGTGCATATTTTGGAATCTTAGTTTTCTTTTGTATCAGGTGAATTTTTTGCAAAAGCACAGTTTAAAGGGGTGTTTGGTTCTATTCAAGTTGTCTTTTTCTCTGCTAAAAAACTGCAGTTTAAAGTGTTGTTTGGGTGGTTTTGGTGTTTCTGGCTGCTGCAAATGTCCAGTTTTAAAGGGGTGTTAGGTTCCATTAAAGTGGTGTTTTTGGGTCTTTATAAGTGGTGTTTGGGGCTGCTGCAAAAGCGCAGTTTTAAGTGGTGTTTGATTCTATTAATGTTATGTTTTGGTCTGTTATAATTGTAATACTTTTGCAGCATTCCAAGATGAAAGCTTGCAGATTGTAAATGATGATGTGTCACTGAATAAAGATTTTACTGGTGCACTAAGAAGAATTGCTATCCGTGGTATGTTAAGTATAAATCAGGAATCTGTGGGCCACATTTCAGAGCAAGTGAACGGAACTTTAAGGAAGGATGAAAGTTCGTCAACGGATAGTGTATCACCTGACCGGTGCATTGCAGATGGTTACGTCTTTTCTAAAAGAGGTGATGAAGATTCGAGTGATTTTTAAACATCTTCTTTATTGCTTACTTTTTGTTTTTATATTTTTATATAGTTAACACGAAAAGAAAAAAGCTTTGGAGTAAGTCTACGTATTTGTGCCTTCTATTTATGAAATATGTCAATTGTGTATTTTTAAACATCTTCTTTATTGCTTATTTTTAGACTTTGTCACTAATTTCCCATTCTAATTTTAGCTGTTTGGGTCAATTGGTATAAATTAATTATGCATAAGGCTTGATTTGCAGTTGTAATGACATCGAGTAAATATGATCCCTCAAGAATCCAGTTGGTTTATATATACTAGAGGCAACAATTTGTGCCTTCTAAAATGTCAATTGTGTATGATCAGTCGCAAGGTTGGAAATAAAAAACAACTTTAAAAGTCAAATGGGTTGAAAGTCTCTTAAAGTGATTTTTGTATTAAAATGGTATTTAATTATTGCTTCTTTTTTTTCTGCAGATGTTAATAAGTACTTTTAACTACTTAAAACGAGTTATTTAAACACTTTTGAAAGTGGTACTTGGTTTTGTTTATTTTGCAAAAAATTTAGTAAAACAATAAAAAAACCTCATGAGCCTTAATAAGTTTTTTCATCTAAATATAGATGTAAATGTTTGTTGATTCCCCTAATTTCCTTATATCAATTTCTAACAACTTAGTTAAGCTGGTCCTATTTGTGTGTAGAAATCATAGCCCTATTAGAAGAGGCAATACCAGATTACTCAATTATTGAAGTTATTTAGTGAGTTTGCTAAAAGCATTGAAAAATCAAAGTTCATTTGGGTATGTTAGACTAAGATTTAAAACTGTTATACATATGCAAAGAAATAACGCTAAAGGATTTAAAATTAGTATTGAGATGTGATATAGTTATGGACTTTTAGGTGTATATGATATTTTTGAATTTAATGGATGTATTTTGTATTAGCTATAAGAAGATGCCTTTTTAACAGAGACAAATGTGATGCTTTCTTTCAATTTACACCTTCAAGACAATAGTTTACAGCATAAACAACTTATTAGCATCTAAATCATCTACACGCGCGGGTGAGCAACGTGCGGGTGAATGTCGACTGAGAAAGAGAAGTGTTCACAAAATTATAGTATTAATAAAGGATTTAACACTAACGTCCACTAATAAACTGGGTGCCTCATAAATAACTATGGACATCTCTTGATATGATATATAAATATAAAAAGTTTTCTTTTACTTATTATCTGCATAAACCTCTTGATATGATATAGGGTATGTGGCGGTGGATGTAGACAAAGTTAAATGTGGAGACCATTAGAGTATGTGGTTCCATTGCTAAGTTAATGTTTTATTACATAGAGTTTAACCTAATCCCCTTCTCCCACACACTATAATTTGCAGCTAATGAATTTACTTTCAGTGGTTTGGTCATGATGGTTTTCGGCTTCATTAGCATTGTGGTGAATTCCACAAGGTTACATGAACACTATCTTTTTCGTTTCTAATTTTTATGTTTAAGATAATTGCCGTTATTCTTTATTTATTTATGTCCAGTTAGATTTTCTCAAACAATTTTATGAAGCGAACCTGCCCATCGGACGAGTCATGAAGCTACGGGTAATGAATATGTTTTAGTAGGTCAAAATGTTAAAGCAGAATTGAAGGTTTTAAGCTGCGAAAAAAACGGACACTACACAAACTATATTACCATTATTATCAAGTCTAGATATTCTTTATTAGTGTTTACATTTTCCATTATTATCATTAATTTTGTTTAACATACTTTCCGTTATTCAAAATTTACTTACGTCCAGTTAAATATTGTCAAACACTAATATGAAGCGAACCCGCCCATCGGGCGGGTTATGAAGCTTGAACTTGGCTTTGTGAACGCAGGTTCTTCTAAGTTTCCATAAACTACTTGAACTTGGCTTTGTTGGCGCTGACAAAGTACAATATTATAGCTTGGTTTGTCCATTCAGAACATTACTCGCGGTAATGACACATAATTTAAAAGCTGATTAGAAGTGGATGTGTAGTTGTAAACCTTCTTTTATTTGTTATTTGTGAATATTATGTATTTTATTAAGCCGATGATGGAGATGGAGCACTTGCTCTCAAACAAACTACCATTAAAGTTATGTTTTGCAAATAAACTTCATTCTAATAATGGATTCCATGATTTGTATCAAGATAAAATTGTTCTTCAATTTTTTAACATGTATAAATTTATTTTCTATGATACTTATCTTTGTTCTTTTTACATATAATACATGAGAATTATTTTTGTGAACCATTATTTTGTTGAACATATTTGCCGTTATTCATTATTTATTTTACATGCATATAATTTTGTAAAACAATATAATGAAGCGAACCCGCCCATCGGGCGGGTTATGAAGCTAGTATATTTATATATACGATATCTAAAAACCGATATCTCACCGATGTCTCACCGCGAAAACCGCTATTTCAAATATCGGACCTTGAACGATACGAGATTTTTGACCGAGATAACAACATAGACGGTCGTTTGCATATTATGTGATTATGAGTATGAACGTCATAGTTGTTAGCCTTGGATTAGTGTGTGTGAAATGGATAGGAGACATGCTTAGTTAGTCGTCTCAAATGTTGGACCTTGATTGTGAAATGGCTAAGGTATGTTTATGTGTTAACGTGAATATGGCTTTATGTGTTAAATGGTTAAGTGTTGTAATGCATATATGTGGATTAACGTGTTAACCAAATGTTAATCTAGTTACTTACTAAGCGTAAGCTTACTCTTTTAGTTGTTAATGTTCTTGTAGGTTTATGTGCGATGAGAAGAAAGTACTTGGATTATAGCTTAAGGATATGGAAGCGGATTGGAAGATAATAAGCATTAGGAGCTAGGTAGAATACCGAGCTCGAATCAAGGTTGTACCCCCGAGAGTCTTTCTTACGATTTGTATAGTGTGTGTCAAGGTTGTCGTAATGTTTGGGTGGTCAACGGTGTGTCCAAGTGTGCTAAATGGTTTATGGGCAATGTTTAAGGGGGTGTTTGGATTAAGTGTGTTTTTACCCATTTTGGGTTGTAAACGGGTCAAGTGTATATGGAACATATTTAGTATGTTTAAGAAATGATGTTGGTTAATTTTGGTGGGAAAATGAAGTGGTATAAGTGGTTTTGTTGTGTAAATGGGTCAAAATGGGTTTTATGCATAACCCGTTATAATGTAAAGTACTATTTCGGAAGGTCAAACGGAAGATGTTTTTATATGAAAATGAGCCCAATGATATAATAAGTAAATCTGGAAAGTTTCGTTAATTGTCGGGTCATAGAAGTTGTCTTTCCGGAAAATGGGTCAAAGAGATGTATAAAAGAGTTATGCAGTTAAAGGGGTGTTTGGGTTAAGAGTGTTTTTACCCATTTTGGGTAGCAAACGGGTTGATTGATTATGTAAACGATTTAGTACGAGATGTTAATGGCTTTGAGTGAGTTTGGTGTGGAAATAAGGTAGCATGGGGTGTTTATTGTCAAAAGGGGTGAAATTTCGGTTTGGGTACACCAAATTTCGGTTTATACCGAAATTTGGACAGATTTTGGTAAACTTTGAAAAATCATATCTTTTGATCCGTAAGTCGTTAGAGGTCGTGCCACCCGGCGTTTTGAAGGTAATTGAGTATAGTTTCATTTAAAAATAGTCTCAAGGTCCGAAAGTTTATAGATTTTTGTCGATAGTCAAAAGAGTAACAGAAGGTCAATTTTGTTTCACGCTTTTGCGCATAAAAGTTTTAAATTTTGGTCTAATCGGTCACGGGGTGCAACATTCGTCTCCCCATCTTCAGTCACTATAGCCAACCACCATCACCATCGTCGACAATTAGCAAAAAAAAAAAGACAATTCTAGATCTAAAAAAACAATAAACCTACGTTTCTTGTCATTCTAGAATCTCACTTTCACCATAACAATGGGGTAGGTACTAATTACTATATATACTAAAAGGCGGGATTTGGGCTGCTTCAAAAGATTGTACGAAACAGTGTTTCGCACAGTAGTTCGCACAGTAACTTGCTCCAAAAAATTGTACACAAACATATTGTTCCCCCCCCCCCCCCAATTCTAGACGCTTCTTCCTCACCTCATCCACACCTCTCATTCATCTTCTCTATCACAAAAAAACATAAATACCACAACAACACACACCGACATACACACAAATCAGAAAACACACCCACACCCAAAAAAAAATATCGATCATTCCGGAAAAAAAAATATTAACGATCCAACACAAGGAACGGCGTACGTTAATCAAGAAAGAGAATTGATCAGATCAATAGATCCACAGATCGCAGAAACATAAACAAGGTAAAATTAGTATATATATATATATATATATATATATATATATATATATATATATATATATATATATATAATATATATAGGGGTGCGTTCTATGCAGTACCAATATTAGATACAGTACTTTACAGTACCACTTTAGAGCAATCTAGACCCTTGGATCATTTGATCAATGGTTAATAATACATGATGGCATTTATGTAATTTTTTTTAATATTCAAGGATTTTATTTAATTCAAAAGGGCGTAATAGTAAAACTATATTTTTACTTTTTATTTAATATTTTCAATAAAAAAATGTTTTTTATAAATCCATTAATTTTCGGAATTAAAAAAATAATTATTTGTAGTGTTTTTTTTTTTTTTTTTTTTTTTTAAGCAAACAAGTTTTCAAAAAACATATGTGCATATGTGTTTTTCTAACAAGTTTTCAAAAAACATGTGTGCATATGTGTTTTTGTTAAGAATGTAAGTTTATATGTGTTCATTGTATACAATTTACAATTTTTTTTAACATTGAAGGCTTTTTGCTCAAGAAGGTAACCGCGTATATGTTTCTAATATATATTTTTTAAACTTCAAAGTTTAAAGCCACCAATATAAACATTATACATATGACCTCTAAATTTATAGCGAATCAAAAACATAAATATCATATACAGAAATTGATATTAGATAAAAAGACAATAAAAAACAAAAGTATTATTAAATTCATTATAACATATGTGCACGTCTTCCAAAAACATATATGCACGGCTTTCGAGAACATATGTGCATGCCTTCTAAAAACACAAGTGCATTCGTTGGTCATCTTCATCACACACCGTCTTTCCTATGATTGAGTCATCCCCACTGAAACAAAAATATATTAAAAAATTATAAAAAAAAATGTAAAACTAGTTGATAAAATAAAACTTAAACAAAAACATATATGTGTCGAACTATAACTCGTGACCATGACAACCAAACGAGTCTATAATCATAACAACTATAGCATAACACAATTGCATAGTCTTTATTTATATCAAGTTATGCCAAAAAAAATATAAAAATAAATATAACAACTAGCACAACACATATGCATAGTCCTTATTCATGTAGTTTTGTCAACTAAAATTCCAAAAGTAACAACTAGATAACACATATGCACAATCCTTGCCTATTGGGTATTATGTGCCTCAACTAGATAACACATATGCACACCATACTTGATACTACCTTCTTAGTTCATCTATGCACAACCTAATTGGTTCCTAGTCAATTATCAACAGCCAGCAACAGACCAATTAACTCACACCATGATTGACTAATCTTTGATTGACCATCCACAAGCGACAAACATGATAACCCCACATAAATAATATTGAAAGTACCGGATCTTGTCGCCACATCAATAATACAATCGAGCATCACGTCTCATCCCCATACGTTTCAGCCAATCAAGTCATCATAACATAAACCATAAGCGACAACCAATAATTGAAATATGACAATCAATTGACCCCACATAATTCGATCAATAAAATAATCAATCAGTCCCATGAATTTGACCAAAATGCCACAAGCGACAATTAAATCAGCCAATAGAAAATCAATCATACCCATGTACTAATCGACAAACATTAAACGCAACCCGACAATTCGATCAACCCCAATTAATTAATTACCAATCATCAGTACGAGGATCAATTTTAATTAATTCGACCCCACAACGAATTAAAATAATACGAGGAAATTTTAATTAAACAGCCAATCAGATCTGAAAAAATACGATTACCTTACAATATTTCAAAACCCAGATCTGCGTCCTTTATTCATTTATACTTTCATTAAACACAGAATGAAAGTTCAACTTTTAAACACAGAATGAAACCCCATCCATCCAATTGAAAACGAGTATACATGATTATATATCAGTTTTGGATCCGGATTTCGTGGATGGAGGCTGTGAAACGGAAGGATAGGTTTTAGAGATTGGAAGAGAGAGATTAGGGTTTGAGGAAGAGATGTGTGTGAGTGAGGAGGAGTTATAAGATAATGTAAATCAGTTTCCTGAATAGATGGACGAATTTTATGCTAATGTAAATTACCATAAATAGCCTTGGATAATAACATGAATTAAATAAATGGAAACTAATTTACTAAATTCTGATTGGTCAATGATGGTACTGTAAAGTACTGTATCTAATATTGGTACTGTATAGAATACAACACTATATATATATATATAATATATATATATATATATATATATAACACTATATAAATTTATATATATATATATATATATATATATATATATATTAATTTGGATTTTTGTTATATTTGTTATATGTGGTTCATAAGAATTAGGTTTTCGTGTTAATCTAGGGATTTTTCTGAAATGGTTCATAACAATTAGGGTTTCGTTTCAATTTTAGGGTTCTTATGAAATTAGGGGTGGTTGACATTGGGATTTTGTATGTGATCATTTATACCACTTCTCCTTCTCATCCAATGTAATAAACTGGGTAGCTGCGACAGAAAATAATTAATGTAATGGCAACATAGAAAAGAAAGTGAATGTAGCAAACAAACATACTGCAGCAAGCGTGAACATTTTTAGGAGCTATTGAATTGAAGCAAAGGCTATATGATACTTATTTATTAGCACTCTAATGTGGCTTTAACGATGATGCCTCAGCATATCTTACCTTTTATAAAGTCATAAACCAGATTACTCCAACAACTTATAAGTTGATAAACTTATGTTGTTTGGCCCCATCTAGATACTCAAATGTGCATATTAGTTGTGCAAGAAACTTTAAAAAGTTTACCCAAACACCCCTCTAACTGTTATATCAAAAGTTCTGAAAAGGAGAAGGTATTCCAAAAAAAACATAATCATCATGTTAACAGCTGGTGGTGGCCTCTCTAACTATTAACTCTATCATCATGTTAACAGCTAACAAAAGCAAATTACATCCATTATATTATTTCATACAAAAAGCAATGAAATATGGATTTAGTAGAACAATAAATAAACGAGCAAGTCGATTAGGTTTAGTACCAAAACCATTAAATTTCTGCACCTAAAAGCGAATTTATTTATCAAACGAAAGCAATGTATCATACAGTTACATGAAAGGAATGGAGCTAAGATCTCATAGAATATAGTTGGGTTGTAATTTCAAATTCGTCTACAATTTATAACATATAGTTGTTGCTTCTGGTTTAAGGCAATTGAAGAAACAATTGAAGAAACAAAACCAGAAGATATCATGTTTTGAGGTAAAGTTACAGACCAAAATGGAGATAGGCATACCGATAAAACATGATAAAGGATTATAACAATGATAGGTTGTACAAGTATACATATTAGATACTTCATAAGCAGAGTTGATTCATGATTGCAAATGCATTCATGACTGAAATAAAATATTTGAAGTGTCCACTCATGTAAACGAGTAACTGGAAAGAATTTACACTAGCATTATTAAGGGTCTAATCTGATTTACTATTTGTATAGGTCCAAGAGAGCTTTCCTTTCTCAATCGCCTTGACATGGAAGGGTACGCCCCAAGATTCACAAAACGGGACTGTGGAGAATCAACAAAGTATTGTCTTCTCCAAGGGAAATCCAATCCCCAGTGTCAAAGCTCTCACTTTCTAGAGGTCTGGCACATTTTCAACAGACCTCCAATACGCGGATGTGTGCAGCCATTAATACCTACACGGTAAAGTTACTTTTTATAAGATCTTTACTTTTGTCAATTAGTAATAAATGTATTTCTTTTTTGATAAGAAAATTTGACCCAATAGGCACCTTTTAAAGTTTGTAGCTATCATGGCGGGCCAGCTTCTACAGTTTGCAGCCATCTTGGCGGGCCAACTTATAAAGTTTGCAGCCATGTTGAACCGATCCTCTTTATTCGACTGCTTACAAATCTGACCCTTCTGAAATACCGTGTTCCCCTATTATACATTACCCTATAATAATACATTAGCCGTGGAAAATGTGTGTATGCCAGTAATGTTTCGATAAGTTTTTATGAGTGCAAGATCCGTTGCACGACTAATGTATAATACGGTAATGAAAAGGCTGTGATGGTACAATTTGAATGTGTTCGAGTGGATTCGACCAAAGTTGAGATTGTTCATATCTTGGCAAGGCAGCTTTTAAAGTTTGTAGCCATCATGGCAGGGCAGCTTCTACAGTTTGCAGCCATCTTGGCAGCCCAACTTATAAAGTTTGCAGCCATGTTGAACCGATCCTCTTTATTCGACTGCTTACAAATCTGACCCTCATGAAATACCGTGTTCCCCTATTATACATTACCCTATAGTAATACATTAGCTGTGGAAGTTAGCTAAGTGATAAGTATGTAAGACTATGCATGACTTTTTTTGTTAGGCCTGCTATTAGTCCAAAATATCATAACAGCCCAAAACAAGTCACGCTAAAAAATGTGTGTACTATACTTTACAGAAATTTGGTTGGTTCAAACTCAGTTGATACGCCTACAGGTAAATGTCGCCATCAAACCTGATCCTCATATGCATTTTTGGATACCTTGAATTGTATTCATTTTTTTTTATATATTTGTTGTAGCTACTCATGCCACATATCAATGAGGAGCTGTCTTTTTATCTCTTTGATCGATATGAATGCGATGAGGTATGAAGGATTATAAGCCACATTCCTATGAACAACAAGCCCTGGCCAATTTTTTAATCAAATGAAATCTTTATTATTTGCAGGTCGCTGAATATAAAATGTGTTGATGTGCAAAATGTCACAAGCTGCTATGTTTTGAATAATTGAGGAAGTCCTCATGGCTTAAGATCCCTAATTTAATGAAGTTTTTAAACTTACCTTTCCTTTCTTGGGTTGGATAAAGCTTACCTTGCTTATTATTTTTGGCAGCTTATCTTTTGCTAATGCGAAATGGATCAGGATGGGTGTTCGAATAAAGATAAGTAATGCATTTTTTTTCTCATAAAGGGGTTAAATCAGGTATGCTGTTTTTGTTACTGATTTTCAATTTTGTTTATCGTTTAATTTATGTGAAATAAGAGAGCAAGTAAAAAGTAGGAATTTGAAACTCTAGAGAGATGGATAAATAGTGATTTATTGTTGTGGCTAATTGGTTTGAATTCGTGTCGTGTTAGGTTACCAGTGGAATTCAGTGCATTGATGACAATGTTGCCGTTGCATGGTGCTATTGCATAGTCTCTGTATGATTATTTGAATGTCACTGGGCTAGGATAGTTTGAGAATCACTTTTGTTATCAAAGGTATGAAACTGATTATTTGAATTTGATCATATAATTAGAAGAAACTGTTCATCCAAACATCGACACCTCATAATTGCAGCTTACCATTAGTGTTACTAATAATCATCGAATATTTGGTTCCAAAATGCACATTAGCTACCTCCTAAGCTAAATTTGTTGTTAAACCTGATCATGTTTTTTTTTTCTTTCCGTATTACAGCTTTCAGATTTTGGTCTCGCTAAATGGGCTACGCCCGCCAAATTACATATAACCTGATGTTGCTGCCACATTCAGGTTCGTATCTTTTACTATAATATTTCATTTTATTTGTTGAGTAAAAAGATTGTAATAATCAACAATCTTACTTCTTTCCAATCAGAAGATCATATGAAAATGAAAGCTTTAATCAATCATGACCTTATATGATGCATTTACTAAATGAAAGTTGCTTACCTATTCAATCAATCATCACCTTATTTGATGCAGTAGTTACCTGCCTCTCGAATATTTTATGCATGGAAAAGTTACTAAGAAAATCGATGTCTATGCTTTTGGTGTTGTGCTTCTTGAGCTTCTTACAGGAAGGAAACCAATAAGTAGCGCATATCCTAAAGGTGAAGACAGCTTGGTTATGTAGGTATGTTTGTTTACAATTCTAAAATATGTCTACGTTGCAAGATGGTTGGGTTAGGTCATAGGTCAAAATCAATTCGGGTTGAAATAGGTCACTTTAATATGGGTTAAAATGGACTGGTTTAGGTGTAGGTCTGGTTGGGATGACATGCAACCACTTCTTTGCCCATTTGTTTAAATTTTATGTCGTTAGTTAATGATTAATTATGGTTATGAAAACAATAGCACTACAATAATAATGTTAAGTATGGTTATAGAGACAATAGAATTACAATAATAACAGTCGAAATCATGGATTAAAACTATTTACATGGGGGTTCTACTATGGTAACACCCCCTATGGGGTTGTCCCATCTAACACCCCCTAGGGTGTTGTCCCATCTAACACCACCTTTGTCTTATTATGTTTTTTGTACTACTTTTTTATTTATTTATTTATTTATTTATTTATTTTTTTGTCTAACATTTTTATAGTCTAACTTTTTTTTTTTTTTTTTTTTTTTTTTTTCTAAGTAATTGTGTCCACTTTTAATGAATGCAGATATGTTTTTTTTTTTTTTTTTTTTTTTTTTTTTTTTTTTTTTTTTTTTTTTGTCTAAGTAATTGCTTCCACTTTTGCTTCAGCGTCTAAACATTTTTTTTTTGTTTTTTTTTTGTCCAACTTTTTTTTTTTTTTTTTTTTGGTCCAACTTTTTTAAGGTTGCAGCCTGCATGAAGGACATTCACAGGCTCTATATTGAAAGACATTTGATTCCTTTTCTTTTGATTATAAACACGAGCTCAACATGCAGTTTCAACAACAAGCAGTATCACAACAATCACAAAGCACTTTCACAATAAACACTTTCAAATAAGCAGTTTCACAATCAGCAGTTTCACTTAAAAGCAGTTTCAAAATAAGCAGTTTCACTTAAAAACAGTTTCACAATAAGCAGTTTCACTTAAAAACAGTCACTTAATAGCAGTTTCACAATAAGCAGTTTCACAACATCAGTTTCACAATAAGCAGTTTCACAACATCAGTTTCACAACAACAAGCAGTTCCACAACAACAAGCAGTTTCACAACAAAAGCAGTTTCACAACAAAAAGCAGTTTCACAACAAGCAATTTCACAACAAAAGCAGTTTCACAACAACAAGCAGTTTCACAACAACAAGCAGTTTCAAAGAAGCAGTTTCACAACAAGCAGTTTAAAAGCAGCAGTTTCACAACAAAACCAGTTTTACGATGTCATCACCGTTCTACACGGACGAGGTGTCATTTAACGCTATTACTTTCAAAATTTAAATGAGTTTAAAATTTAAGCAGTTTCACATAAGCAGTTAAACATAAGATGGCTCAGATTTTTTTTTATACACATATGGCTGCAAATATGAAGGTTGCAAAATGTTTGCCGTCCGTTCGGTTATGCCACGCCAAATTATCGACAAGTTTTTTTTTTTTTTTTTTTAATCATCATAGCCATCAAACTGCTTTTAGATCATAAACTGCAAATTTGAAGGTTGCAAAAGGTTTGCCGTCCATTCAGTTAAATATAAGCAGTTAAACATAAGCAGTTTCACATAATAGCAGTATCACATAAAAGCAGTTTCACAACAAAAGCAGTTTCATCACAAGCAGTTTCACAACAAGCTGTTTCACAACAAGCACTTTCACAACAAAAGCTTTTTCACAACAAGCACTATCAAATAAGCAGTTTCACAACCAACATAAATTAGGTACAGCCCCATAGGGGGTGTTACCATAGTAGTACTTTCTAATAAGCAGATAACCAACAAGCCTTTCTAATCTATACAGCCCTTTCTAATCTATACAGCCCCCATAGGGGGTGTTAAATAGGGACGTTATAATCAAGCACCCCTTATTTTTACAAAGGAGGCAACGTAAATAAGCAGTTACAATGTGAACTGCTTATTGTGAAACTGCTTAATTGTGAAACTGCTAACTAGACCCCTTTTTTTAGATCTAACCACCATCAGAACCACGCATCACGCGGGGTTAGATCTAAAAATGGGTCTAGTTTAGATCGTTTAGATCTTTTTTAGATCTAAAAGATCTAAAAGAAAACCACCCACACTTATCTACCCACCCCACAGATCATACCTTTTAGATCTAAAAAGATCTAAAAAAAAAAAGATCTATAAAAGGCTCGGTTTTACCACCAAAGAAACAAAACCACCATCAGAACCACCATCTAAAACCACCATCAAAAACCACCATCAGAACCACCATCTAAAAAAAATAAGGGTTCTACTACGGTAAACCATCATCCCTTTTAGATCTAAAAAGATCTAAAAAAAAGATCTATAAAAAGGGTCGGTTTTACCACCAAAGAAACAAAACCACCATCAGAACCACCATAAAAAACCACCATAATAACCACCAAGAAACCTCCCTTTTAGATCTAAAAAGATCTAAAAGAAATTAAATAGGGGGTGGTTGGTTATAACGAATCACCATCAAAAAGCATCGATCTACAAACAAAACCACCATCAAAAAGGGATGGTGGTTTAATCTATAGAACACGGTTTTGGTTAAGAGTCAGAGAGAAAAGAGTGATTGAGAGAGAGAAAAGCCCGTCAGAGATTAGATATATGTGGAAGAGAGCACATGGGGTTGGGTAGATAAGTGTGGGTGGTATTGAATGAGTCTGTGGGTGGGATGGTAGATAAGTGTGGGTGGTTTCGTTTTTTAACTTTTTTTTTTCTTTTTTTTTTCCTAACGACAAAGTAAAAAAAAAAAAGAAAGAAAAAAAAAATTGTTATAATAAATAAAAGAAAGTTGTTATAAAAGAAAGTTGTTATAAAATTGTTATAAAAAGTAGTTATAAAATTGTTATAAAGTTGTTGTTATAAAATTGTTATAAAAAGTTGTTATAAAAGTTTTATTATAAAAAGTTGTAAAAAATAGAGTAAGTTGTTAAAAAAATTGTAAAAGTTATAAAAAACAACGTAATTTGTTAAAATAAATAAAAGTTGTTAAACGTTGAATTGTATTTTCAGGTGTTTAGTTCTCACGAGCAACTAACTGATTGGGTGCAAAATATAGCTCGAGGGATCGGTTTTGTTATTGTTAAAAGAAGAACCAAAACTGATAAGGGGTATTTGTACTCAATCCAGTATGGGTGTTCAAAGGGTGGGATTTATGAACGTGAAGGTTCTGAAGATGAAATTCAACGGCAAACCAGTACCTCTAAAACCGATTGTCCATTCAGATTAATGGCTAAATATTTTACAAACACGAGGTTTTTGGAGGTTGAGGGTGAAGTGTGATGGGCATAATCATGATTTTGCAGAGTCGTTGCATGGTTTCCCATATGCAATGAGACTAAAGGATGATGAGTTCGGTTTGGTGCATCAATTGACAGAGTATAACGTACGACCACGTCATATACTTTCGTCAGTAAAGGAGCTTAATCCGGATAATGTGTCTAGCATTAGAGCTATATATAACGCACAAACTAAGATCCGTGGAACCCTAATAGGTGATAGAACTCCAATACATGTCCTTTACTCACATTTGCAGCGTTGAGGGTATACATATTACGAGAGGGTAAATGACGTCACTAATGAGCTTGAGGAACTATTTTTTGTTCACCCCACGTCATATGCTCTATGGTGTACATTCCCTGAAATCATGCTGATGGACTCAACATACAATACCACATTGTTCAAATTGCCATTTTTTGAAATTGTCAGATTAACTTCAACAAACAAAACATTTTCAATGGCGTTTTGTTTTTTGGACAAAGAAAAGGGGCCTAATTTTCAATGGGTATTGCAATGTGTGAAGCAGGTGATAGAGGAAAGATATTACCCGCGTGTTATCTTCACTGACAGAGATTTAGCGTTGGTTGGGGCATGTAGAGTAGAATTCCCGAACGCAAACAAATTACTTTGTCAGTGGCACATTAACCAAAACGTGCTTCAGTATTGCAGAAATAGATGCAAGTCGGTAAAGGAGTACGACTCCATTAAAGGAACATGGGATTGGATGGTTAAAGTTCCGAAACGCGACATATTCATGCGTTATTATCAACACCTACAAGAGTTGTTGCGCGAACATGCAGGTACTCAATTATTAATTCATTGTTATTATTATTAAATAAATAACAACTCGAATGACTTTTTGTTAATTCATTGTTATTTCAGATATTTCTACATATCTGGATAACTGGCTGCAAAATTACCATGACATGTTTATCGGGTTTATTACCGATCAATATCGCGCCTTCGGCCAGACAACAACATGCAGAGTTGAGGCTCAACACGCGTTGTTGAAATTATACTTGGGCAGCACACAGTCCAACTTAGACACGTTGTTGAGTTCGATCGATAAGATTCTCGTTTCGCAAGAAACAACGATAAAGGAATCTTTTAACAGAAGCAAAAACGAGAGAATGCACAAATGTAATGTACCAATATTTCAAGAATTGTGGTATAGAGTTTCCAAACATGCTTTGGAACTCATTTTGGCTGAACTCCAACTGTCGATCGACGCCCAAGATTGTACTCATCAGTTACGGTCAGTTTATGGTCTACCATGCTTTCACGAACTGCTTTACTATCAGATTCATGGTAAGTATATTAAATTTGTGACTATTAAGTTATTTTCCCCATTAATATCAGTAATTTATATAAGTCACTTTTAATGAATGCAGATATGGCCATTCCACTGGATAGGGTTGATATTTTTTGGAGAACCCTATCTGTTCCGTGGCCTAGTATCAACACTGAAGCTGGTCCTTCTCGTGATCCTGACGATGATCCTGATTGTGAAGATGACATACAACAATTCAGGAGTGTTTTTGGCAAAATGTCGTCGTTTGTGAGAAAAAGTATGTTAAATAAGATGAGGGGGATATACAATCCGGAATCTGTTGATACACGTCAACATGTTGTTCACAAAAGTACTCGTGGACGACCTAGCGCAAAGGACAAAAAGTCCCAGGCACCAAAAGTACCGGACTTGAATAAAGTACCAACCGTAGATCCAAGTCGAAGAAGCACAAATATAAGATCTACAAAAGTCCCGGACTTGAACAAGCAACCTGCGAGACATAGTTCTTACATGGGTCCTAGAGTTGAAAGAAGTCCCAGACACAGGTTATACGTTGGAGATACGGAGAGCGAGTATTTCATTAAGCAGCTTCCACAGCTTTTCCGTCGATACATCACAAGTATCTATAATGTGGAAGGTGATGGAAATTGTGGGTTTCGGAGCGTTGCCCATGGTATTGGTCAAGACCAACAAAACTGGCTCAATGTCCGAAGTTTTTATTGCAAGAGTTGAACATTAATCGTGAGTTTTACGTACATATGTGGTCACAAATGGACTATGACAATCTTCGGAGCAGAATAAACTGGTTACATGATAGTCCTTGTCCGGGAGCCAACTGGATGCTTATGCCAAACACGGGGTTGGTTATTGCCACAGTGATTAACCGGCCTGTTGTATTTATATTCGGGGGATGCAACACTACGTGTTTTCCGTTTTTTTTCGGTCCAGATGAACTGGCCCCCTTGTGATTGGCCGTGTGGGGAGTGGGGATTTTGGTCACTTCATTCATCTTACGTGTTGGGAATTAAATATTCTGAAGATTAAAGTATTAGAATTTACTCTAAATCGAAGGTACTGCTAGTTCATGATCAAGGTACTGCTAGTACATCAAGGTACTGCTAGAGCAAGAAGGTACTGCTAGTTCAGCTGAAGGTACTGCTGGTTGTATATGGTATTGCTGATCAGTGACTCATAGGATAAGATCGAAAAGATATTTATTGTATTTTGGTCAAACATATACGGTAGATAATATCTTACTCCATGTGCTTAGTTAACAAGTTGTATACATAGATACATGTTGTATCTTATGTACTGACACAATAAGCATAAGTTAACCAAGTAAGTCGGCCAAAGACTTTAAGCAATTTGTAAAGATCTCTTGCATCTATAAAAGAGATCTTAGACTTGGATATTATACACACACGAAACACACACTTCAACTAAGAGCTTATAACTGTTAAGACATAGAACAAACACAAATCACAAGTTGTAACATAAGATTCAAGGTTTTGTAACCCTAGTGAGAAACTCAAGATCACTCGTATTATTCTGAATAATATTGAATCGTTTAGTGAAAAACTTTCTTTGTTCATTGGTAAGTAACAAATATAATTCTTCCATTTCCACAACATACATAACCTTCTAAGTGTGGTTAAGTAAATTCCGCGTGCTTAATCATATTAACTCAATATATCTTATACACAAAGACACAAGGTTTAACCACCTTAACCGTGTATCAAATCAGGTCCTCACATTACGCTAGATGAAAACTCACCATTTCCGACTATTCACCCACAATGGAGGTACCACAAACATGATGCTGCATCCAGATGGGAAACATTATATCACGATCAACTACAAATGTATAATGAGATTAGACAAACACAGAGATAGTACATGATTACTGATTTATGTTGTAAATAATTATAGAGACAAAACATTGTAAATGATTACTGATTTATGTTGTAAATAATTATACCGACAAAACATTGTGAATGATTACGGATTTATGTTGTAAATAACTGTTTGTATTATTTAAATTAACAATACATTACTGTTTTATGTTGTAAATAACTGTTTGTATTATTCAATACATTACTGATTTATGTTGTAAATAACTATTTGTATTATTTAAATTAACAATACATTGTATCCTTTCTTGTGTCGCTGTCAGAGAGGATTCATTATAGAGAGGATATCCCGTAAAGAAGCTAGTTATGGTCAACCGTATTACGCATGTCCTCTTTCAGTGGTAAGTAATCATACGTTTGCTTAGTTATGTAAATTATTTGTTTGTTAATAATACATTTCTTATTATTTTCTTAACATGTAACAGTCAGGAACATATAACTATGGGTGTCGGTACTTTATGTGGAAGGATGCGTTTCAAAAGATGTACTTTAGTCAAGCCTCTTCTTCAACGAAGTGCTCAAATTGTGTTGCTAAAGATAAAAAAAATTGACAAGCAAGCTTATAAGATTGACCAACTTGAAACAAGAAACAAGATGTTAGTGTCTCAAAACAAGATGTTGATGACAAGAAATAAGACGCTCGAGGCATCACTTGAATTGGCAAGGAATCCTGAGGATCACGCATGTCAGTCGGGTGCAATGCTCCATGAGCTTTTAGATGACATTAATAATCTTCACATGTAGTAGGTGTTTTTATTAAATAATGTGTTATCGTCTTTGTTTAATTGAATAATAACAGTTGTTTTGTTTAATGTGTTAACGTTAACGTGTTATTGTTTAATGTGTTAATTAAATAGAAACACGTCAGACGAATACATTGTAGTTGTTTAATGTGTTAACGTTAACGTGTACAAAAAAATATTACAAAAAAAAAAAAAAAAAAAAAAAAAAAAAAAAAAAAAAAAAAAAAAAAAAAAAAAATTACAAAAATAAACATTAAATAAAATAAATAAATAAACATTACAAAAAAACATTACACTCAAAATAAACATTACAAAAAAAATAACATACAAAATAAACATTACAAATAAAAAAAAAAAAAAAAAAAAAAAAAAAAAAAAAAAAAAAAAAAAAAAAGTACAAAAAAAGAAAGAAAAAGACCAAAGTACAAAAAAAAAAGTACCACAAGGACGGCGGGCCCCCCACTAGAGGGTGCCTCCTTTGTAGAAATAAGGGGTGCTTGATTATAACGTCCCTTTACATGGATGTATGAAAATGAGTTATACTATGGTAACACCCCCTAGTAGTGGGCCCTCGCCTATTTTTAAAGAATATACAAGCCGACAAAGCAGACAGTACAAGCGGCGGCAGCGGGGTAAAAGTCAACACACCCCCTATTGGGGTGTCTGTGTATACTGACCCTATGAAAATATGTAAACAAAATCAAACTTTGGATGACCTCAACCTGTTTGACCTGTTAGACTGAATGAATTATTTAAACCTCATCCCATCTTTTTTTTTTTTTTTTTTTTTTTTTTTTTTTTTTTTTTTTTTTTTTTTAAGCAACCCAAATTGGCCAATTCATTAGTAAATGGCTCAAAATTGTAACAATTCGTTATGTTTATTTTTTGGTTTGTCGGCAATTGGTTCAGTTTAAGACAAAGAAATTGTCATCTCCAGGCAAGGCCGATTTTGACCAGTGGAAAATTTGCACGATTGTTGGAACAAAAAATGAGCACTGTAAGTCCCTCATTTAGATGAGTTACTAGGCTAAAAGTTCAATAATGACATGGCATGACCACATTAATGTTTTGTTCTTCTCTAGAATACTAATTTATCTACTTTACATAGGTTTTAAAACTGCTTCATGGTATCGGAGACGCAACAAAATGGCCTCGGCTAGAAGTTCATTGAATACAAGGCTCAGATTCAAGACTTCTTTGATAGTGTCTTTCGCCTTCGTCTCATCTTTTAGGTGATAATATCTTGATATGTTGTAGTCAAGATCTTTTATATTACTTATGCAAGATTGTTTTAGTGTGCTTCGACATAGTCCCACGACATGCTTTTTTGAGCTGTAGAGAGTTAGCATAATATAATTGCATATTGAGTCTTTTCATCAACGCTTGGCAAGATACGATCGGGTTACCAACAAATTAGTTTCAGTTGCTACATGGTTAATTATTATACTAATATGTGTTGTTTCATTAATCATATATATCAAGAATTTAAGTTGTAGTTTGCCTAAATGTTTTAACAGAAAAACCGAAACTTCGCATAAAATAAAAAAATCCTACAACTATTACCGGAAAAATTGAGTTGTCGTGACGAGGGCTTTCTTAATGGAAGATCGGAATAACCGAAAGCAAATACAACCTTTATACGATAAACGTTATAGACCAACAAACATAAAATGTTCACACAAACTCGCCCGCCGTAACGCGCGGGTTTCCCCGCTCGTTTATTCTAAAGATCATGCTATACCACAACATTAAAATTACACTATTAAAGATTCCCTGACCTTTACAAATAATATCAGATCATTAACATTCAAAAAATAAAAACAACAAAGAAAAAGTCTTCTTTCTTATAAACTATCTTCTTAATATAAATGGATACCACAATTTTTGCTAGAACGATTTCGGCCCCCAATTGAAATGATCAAGCTCAGTCACTGTATATGGTGGCATCAATATCGGGTGGTATGGTGGTTGTGATTCAGTAGAGGTGGTGGCGCATATCGACGGTTAGTAATAGTTGTGGTGGCGGCACGACATCAGTCACTGCCGTCCACTCGCCACCAGCTGACAAGCTTATATCAGACTGTGACTTTGGTCACAGTTCAAACGCTGAGATAATGGTGATTGTAGTGGTGGTTTTCTTTTAAGAAGATGGTGGTTGGTGGATTTTGGAGAAAGGGA